>JBBPOD010000558.1:0-17131 GCA_038091255.1 Tylopilus intermedius | reverse complement strand
TCATACGGGACGTGTGCGGCGACGGTGCCGTCTGTCCGGCGTTTCCGTTCATGACCTCGTGCGCTCGTTGCCGCGAGTACCGCGTTAATTGTCACGCCTTCAAGTTGGTAAACGGGCACGTCGGAGGAGGGTACGAGCTAGACGACGTGAGCAACGCGGTCCAAACATGTGCGTCGAATGTGCCATTAGAACGGCAAGCTGGAGTAAGGCGCTCTCGATTTGTCAGCGTCGTGATTACCTGAAAAGTTGAACGAGCAGCCATCACCACTCGCAGACTGATATCGAGGTCCAGCGTTGCTGTGTGTGGTGAGCAAACATCCGTTTTGAAACTTCCTGGAGACTGCGCAAGCGATGGAGGGCGATGGAAGGCAGGGGGATGTCGGAGACACAAATACGGGGAGTAAGCGCCCCAGGGCTGTGTGAGCTGATCCGTATCACAATCGCTAAGGCAACGTGAGGAGACGTCATACGTACCGTCAATACCGCGTGTTTCTCGACTCCCACCATACTTCTTCTCTTTCTCCGTGTGCTCTGTCAATGGGTATGGAATCGACGGAAAAATGTGGGTGTTGGCGGGCGAAGAATGTCTGAAACAACTGATCGACCTTCAGATAACCCGAAAATAATCGAAATCGACACTCAACATCTTCTATACTCGGTCTTGTTCGCCGATGATGGCAAGCAAGTCTTGAGCGGCGGCGAAGAGGGAATGCTTCGATGGTGGCGAATGGATAATGGACACGAGGTGGGCGAACCGATTCCAGTGGAACAGGCAGAGATCATTGCTGCTGCGCTGTCTCCGGATGGAAAGTGGTTGGTCTGTGGACTGATGCCTTTGAACATATCAAGTGACAAGAAAGGGTGGGTGAGGGTATGGGACGCGCAGACTCACGAGGAGGTCTACGACACCAAGGATCACACCAACACGGTGTTCTCTGCCGATGTTTCTCCCGATTCGACCAAATTCGCGACGGGTTCGTATGACCAGAACGCGTTCATCTGGAACATCAAGACGGGCGAAAAGCTCGTTGGACCACTCCAGCACGAAGGTTGTGTGGTTGCTCTGCGATTTGCCCCAAAAGGAGACCGCATCGCCACAGCTACGGCCGAAAACCCCGATGCCAAGTCAATCCGAATTTATAACAGCGAGGATGGCCAGCTGCTGTTGGAAGTCCCCTTCGAATGCGTCATGATCTCGACATCGCTCGCTTGGTCAGAAGACTGTTGTCAACTCTTCACTGCCTCATGCAGCACTGTAAAGCTCTTCGACACATCTTCAGGTTCCTTGCTCAAGACGTGGCCTGTGCCTGCGAGTGGTGGTGGAAAATTTGCTGCGGTCGCCCTATCACACAACCAAAAGTTTGTGGCTGTTGCCGCATGTCAGTCACTATCTTTTTGGGATATCTCTACCTACCAGCAAATTGGCGCTGCCATCGAGCATAAAAGCGCAATGCGGACCCTTGCACTCTCTCCCAACGACGACTGCATAGCAATAGGCGAAGCAACTGGAAAAGTCATCATACGCAGCCTTTGCGGCGTCCTTCCGAGCTCCTACTTGACAGTCAAGGTACGTGATTTCCTTGCAGTGTTGCGAGTCTAACAGCGGTCTTCTTACCCTTGCCCTTATCGTGAGTACCCGAATAGGTTCGGTTTTACTGGTTTTAAATTGGTTCGTTGTCTTTCGCAGTATAGTTGCCATTGATGTATATCAGTGATACGGCATTCGATTCGTGGTTGAAAGGCGACCTCCACCGCGTTGAACAACTCCTGGAACAGGAAACTCTGCGTCCGTCAAGTCCTTTTCACCTTTCGCGCGCACTCGCTCAGCGCTCTCTCGCACGGGCCCGCTCCGGATATTTGGACGCGGCCATGAATGATGCGAACGAGGTACTGTGAGGTTATCTGTTTTCCTGAGTGTAGCGCTAAACACCGCGAGCCAGTCTATCAGAACTCAGCGGTCCCCAATTGGTTATATCGCACTCGCAGTCGCTTATATCCGCAACGGAGAATTTGAGTCAGCCATGCGTATATTTGATCTCGTGTTCAGTGTCTGTCTCCCGAGTGAAAACAATCTGCTGCTGTTGATCAAGGTAATACTGTGTCTCTTATCCTCGTTGTTGACAATGCCAAGCTTTGTTTACTCAGGCTATTGTTTTGTTTGAATGCGGACAACGAGATGGTGCTATGTTACGCGTCGACGATCTCATTGATATCGTAGATGATCAGTCGCCGTACATCACTGTCCGGGTAAGTACACGTCAACGCATTGCTAGAATGGCGAGCATGACTATGTACTTTATAGGCTCAAATGCTCCTCCTAATCGGAAGCACGCTGACGAGAGAGGACCCCAAGCGCGCAATAGAACTGTTGCACCGTGCGCAAGAAGCCATCCCATTTCGACGAGGTCCTTATCTGGACGTCATATCTCTTGTAAGTTGAAATCTTTCGAGAACCACCCTGATCTTACCAACTCTGTCCGAAAGATATCTGGATGGGATTTCGATCGACTTCCTGCTGCAATCCAGATACAGCTATACAAATCCATGGGTGATGCTGCAAATCATCCTCATGTCGCCGGGTCGCTATCTGTCATGGTCAATACCCTGAGCGAGGAAATGTTGATGGATGACGTGAACGCAAGCTGGGATCCAGGTATGGCTTATCAGAGGCAACTCCGACTGGCGTGTGTTTAATTTATGACATTAGAACTCGTTCAAAAATGTCTCATGACATGCGAAAGCAATGGTGATTTAGCGGTTAAATCAACTGATTTCACTGAAGCGATCGTACAATATTCTACCGCATTATCCCTGAATCCGTCTGACCCTGTGGGTCTCCTTGTGAAGCGAAGCAGTGTTCAAGGCATGTTGGGGTCATGGGAGGATGCATTAAAAGATGCGGATGACGTATGACCTGCCTTGCCTTGATGTGTCGATTCATCCTGAACTAAACTGACGCAGGCAATCAAGGCAAACCCTCTGAGTCCATGGGGGCACGAGAGAAGACACGCAGCGCTGCATGCTTTGGAGCAATACGATGAAGCTATTAATGCATTCAGCCGCATGTACTCGCTCATTGCACAATCTCATGATCCAGCCGTCCGTGGTGGGTATCATTTTTGACATTAATGATCTCATCGTCACCGACGATTGCACAGAACTGAGCAATAGATATATTTCGCCCGCTAGGTCTAAGAAGGCCATCGACGACGGCATTCTATGGATGTTTAGGAGTTGTCCGCTTGTTCTTATTGACGTTAAGAGCGGTTGTGTGTGCGACAGACAGGAACGGATGCGTATATTCAAGTTGGAGTTGGAGTTCAAGCGGCTACACTCCTCTTTGACGAAAGAATTGGATGAAGAACGTATCTGCCGAGTTATAGAAAATTACTTTCAGTACGTGACGCTCTCGCACGTCTGGGAGACTCAGAGGGAGGAGCCTTCGCTCCAGGACGTCAAAGCGGCTGGTTCGGTCTGGGCTCTGGATTCGTCTCCCTGTCATGAGAAACTACGCCGGTTCTGTGAAGTGGTCCGCGAGGAGGGACATCGATGGGCATGGAGCGACACTTGCTGCATCGACAAGACGATCGGCACTGTCCTCAACCAGTCGCTCACAATGATGTACCAGTGGTATGAAGCGTCTGCGGCCACGTTCATACATCTCGCAGACATCATGTCTCCATCGATTCTTGGCCAGCTCACACGCAGTATCTGGATGACTCGAGCCTGGACCGCGCAAGAACTTCTCGCAGCAAGGGTAATTCGATTCTATACACGGGATTGGAAACCTTACCTGCACGACATGCGGTCAGACCACAAGGAGTCACCGGAAATCATGCAAGAGCTCGCGAGTGCGATCAGAATTGATCGCGAGACTCTTGCTTCCTTTCATCCTGACGCTCTCAGCGTCCGGGAGAAACTGCGGCTTGCCTCGACACGAAACGCGACGGTAGAAGAAGATGTTGCTTACTCGTTGATTGGTATCTTCAAGAGCGACATCGTGCCACGTTATGGAGAAGGGAAGGCCGCTCTGGGGCATTTGCTGGAGGAGATCGTGGCTCGTTCGGGAGAAGTGACGGTGCTTGCCTGGAGCGGTGCATCCTCATCTTACAATAGCTGTCTTCCTGCCAGCCTCGCAGTGTATGCTCGACTACCAGGAACGTCTCCCGTCATCAGCAAGACTGGCATGGACGAGTACGTTGCGGTGTTACGGAATTCTTTGTCTCAGGAGCACGCCATGCTGGTCCATGACCGCATCACTCGTTTACCCCCAGCCCGCTTTGCCAATCGCCGACTCCACCTCCCATGTATCACGTTCGCGGTCAAAAAGCTCAGTCTTCAGAGTTCTTGGAGCGGTTCCGGGAGCTGTTATCGTGCTCGTGTGTCTGGGATCGGCTACATCGAATTCCAGACCTCAGACAGGCTCTCACTGAGCGAGCCCCGCCGGCTCGTCTTTGTACATCCGTGGATTCGCGATCTGTGCGATCCATTGTATAGCTTCGCCTGGGGTAACACAAAGGACGATGACGCTGATGATTCGGATTCGGATGTGGATATAGAGTCTGAACCTGGTTCTGTGCCCACGTCACCGACGTCTCGCGTGCCTGCCCCCGGGATGGATGATTATACACGCGCACTGCGATTGGTCGTCCGTCTGCGGCACCGATTCTCTGTGTTGCTGCTGCAGCAACAGTCCGGTGGAGAGTTTAAACGCGTCGCTGCTGAGCAGGACATCATCGTTCCTGGAATTGACCGTTCGATGGATCTTGCGAGGGATATTCACACTCGCATCGTGGAGATATTGTGACGACAATTCCTGGTTCGCGCTATCAGCGGTTGCCCGGCCCGGGGGTGCACGTGTAAATTACGTCCGTAGGTCGGATCCCTTGTTACATTGTATGTTTAGCGATGCTCGGCGTGATCGCGCTCATCACAACCTCGGTAGCGCCCGCAGGGTTCGCGAAGGAATTACTTTCATCTTCTGCACAGTGAGCAACACTGGATCCTCACGCACATGCCCGCGACGAATCATGAACAAGAGTTTGGGGGCACTAAATCCCATTCACCACACTGGCACGGTCCCTGTAATACATTTTGATATCCAACGCTATGAAAAACACGACCAATGACCCCGAATCCAGCGCGCGCATCCTTCCTGGGTGTCCAACTTCCACAACTGCCGACTCAGAAATAACTCAGCACCGACGTCACCTGCCAGCCTATGCCAGCTCGCCAGCGTCCACTTCGTACTCGACGCGACGGCCAATTCGATGACGGGAATTCCACTGTCTCCGTTGTTGTTGTGGTCGATCAATGTGACCAACAATGGGGGCGAGGGGTGAGCTTATCATGTCGGGAAAAAAGACTCGTTACTCACACAAGACATGACGACAAGAAACGCACTGTGCACGTCGCCCTTGAACAACGCTATGAAGATATTTGGTGCCAAGTCAAGGTGTACCTCCACCATCTTTCGTCTGGCCCCGGACCTCACTATATTGACGTTCGTGCGCCAACGACACGTGTTACGACGGAAAACCTGCATGGCTAGACCTCCTAGAGTCGAATTCTCTTCGAATGTGCACGAGGTGTGAGGGATCGTTCCAGGGAAGAGAGGGTCGGATGCACCGAGAGTCGTGGCGAACTCGATTACTGGAAAGGCAGGTCGCCTGGTCCTGAAAATACACGTAGGGGTTTGACAAGTTGAACAAGCAGCCGTCAATATTCATAGACTGATGTCGAGGTTCAGCATTGCTGTGTGCGGTGACCAGACGTCTGCTTTGTAACTTCTCGGACATTGCGCAAGCGATGGAGGGCGATGGAAGGCGTGGGTATATCAGCCTGAGAGACAATCACGAGGAGTAAGCGTCTGGGGTGTGTGAGCTGATCACAATCGATAAGGCAGCGTGAGGATATGTTATACGTACCGTGAATACCGAATATTTCCCACCATATATCTTCTCTCTCTCCGTGTGCTCTGTCGATGGATACGAAGTCGACAGCAAAAGGTGCGTGTGGGTGGTTGGAGAATATCAGAAAGAACAACCCATCGACCTTCAGATAACCTGAGAGCAATCGAAATCGACACTCGACATCTCATATACTCGGTCTCGTTCGCCGATGATGCAAGCAGGTTCTGAGCGGCGGCGTCGAGGGAATGCTTCGACGGTGGCGAGTGGATGATGGACACGAGGTGGGCAAACCTATCCGGGTGGAACGGGTAGAGATCTTTGCTGCTGCGCTGTCTCCAGATGGAAAATGGTTGGTCTGTGGGCTGCGGCGGTTGGACGTGAGCAAGAAAGGGAACGTGAGGGTATGGGACGCGCAGACTCACGAGGAGGTCTACGACATCAAGAGTCACTCCGAGACAATTTTCTCTGTTGATATATCTCCAGATTCCACCAAATTCGCGACAGGTGCATGCGATAACCTCGCATTCATCTGGAACATCAAGACGGGCGAAAAACTCGTCGGACCAATCCAGCACGAGGGGGCCGTGGTGGCTGTGCGATTCTCCCCCAAAGGTGACCGCATCGCCACCGCTACGGCCGAAGACCCCAATGCCAGGTCACTCCGGATTTATAACAGCGAGGATGGCCAGCTGCTGTTGGAAGCCCCCTTCCAATGTGGCACAGTCCAGACGTCACTCGCTTGGTCGGAAGATGGTTGTCAACTCTTCGCTGCTTCGTACAGCACCGTAAACCTTTTCAACACATCTTCAGGCTTCTTGCTCAAGACGTGGTCTGTGCCTGCGAGTGGTGGTCTAGGCCTTGCTACTGTCGTCCTATCACGCAACCAAAAGTTTGTGGCTGTTGCCGCATCTCAGTCGCTATCTTTTTGGGATGTCTCTACCTACCAGCAAATTGGCACCACCATCGAGTATAAAAGCATACTGTGGACCCTTGCACTCTCTCCCAACGACGACTACATTGCGACAGGTGAAGACACTGGAAAGGTTACCATTCGCAGCCTCTGCAACGTCCTTCCGAGTTGCTACTTGACAGTTGACGTACGTGATTTCCTTGCAATGTTCCCACATCTAACAGCTGATGTTCTACTTCCCTCCTGCCCGTTACCGTGAGTGCCCGAGTCGGATAATCGGTTACTTGTTGGCTGACATATTCACCACCTTTCGCAGTGATGGTGGCATAGTTGCCCTTGATGTATATCAGTGAGACCGCATTCAACTCGTGGGTGAAAGGTGACTTCCATTCTGTCGAACAACTCTTGGAACAGGACATTCTCCGCCAGTCGAGTCCTTTTCACCATTCGCGTGGACTCGCTCAGCGCTCTCTCGTACGGGCCCGTTCCGGAAATTTGGACGCGGCCATGAGTGATGCGAAAGAGGTACTGTGAGGTTCTCTATTTTCCTGAGTGTAGCGTTAAGCACCGCGAGCCAGTCTATCAGGACTCAGCGATCCCCAATTGGTTATATTGCACTCGCAGTCGCTTACATCCGCAACGGAGAATTCGGGTCGGCCATCCGTGCGTTTGATCTTGTGTTCAGTGTTTGTCTTCCAAATGAAAATAATCTGCTACTGCTCATCAAGGTATGTGCTCTCATCTTCGTCGTTGGAATGCTGAACCTTTGTTCACTCAGGCGATTGTCGTGTTTCAATGCGGAAAGCACGACGATGCTATTTTGCGCATGGACGATCTGATCGATATTGTGGATGATCAGTCGCCGTACATCGCCGTCCGGGTAAATTCACTCTAAGACGTTGCTAGAATTGCAAGCCTGACAATGCACCTTATAGGCTCAAATGCTGCTGCTACTCGGAAGCACACTAACGAGAGGAGGGGATTACAAACGCGCAATCGAATCGTTTCAGCGCGCGCAAGAAGCTATCCCATTTCAACGAGGTCCTTACCTGGCCGTCGTATCCCTTGTAAGTCAGATTCGAGTGCGAGTACCACCTCGATTGTACTAACAGCATTCAAAAGATATCTGGATGGGACTTTGATCGACTTCCCGCCGCAATTCAGATACAGTTATACAAAACTATGAATGCTGCAGGACACGCTCATGTCGCCATGCCGCTCTTTGCTGTTGATACTCTGAGTGAGGAAATGTTGACAGGTGACGTGACCGCAAGTTGGGATCCAGGTATGGCTTGTCGGAAGCAACTCTGGTTGGCGTGTGTTTGATTTATGACGTCAGAACTCGTTCAAAGATGTCTCACGACATGCGAAATCAATGGTGATCTAGCAGTGGAATCGATGGACCTCAATGAAGCAATCGTACAATACTCTACCGCACTGTCCCTGAATCCATCTGACCCTGTGGATCTCCTTGTGAAGCGAAGCGGTGTTCAAGCAGTGTTGGGGTCATGGGAGGATGCATTAAAAGATGCAGATGACGTATGGCCTGCCTCGCCTTGATGTGTCGGTTTATCCTGAACTTAACTGACACAGGCAATCAAGGCAAACCACCTGAGTCCATTGGGATACGAGAGAAGACATGCAGCACTGCGCGCTTTGCAGCGATACGATGAGGCGATGAGTGCATTCAGCAGCATGTACTCGCTCGTTGCAGCATCTGATGATCCAACCGTCCGTGGTGCGTATCATTTTTGACCATGATGATCTTATCGTCACTGACCTGATTGCACAGAACTGAGCAATGAATATATTTCGCCGGCCAGGTCCGAGAAGGCCATCGACGACGCCACTCTCTGGATGTTCAGGACGTGCCCGCTTGTTCTCATTGACGTCAAGACCGGCTGTTTGTGCGATGGACCGGAGCGGACGCGTATATTCAAGTTGGAGTTGGAGTTCAAGCAGCTACACTCCTCTTTGACGGAAGAATTGGATGAAGAACGTATCCGCCAAGTTATAGAAAATTACTTCCAGTACGTGACGCTATCGCACGTATGGGAGAGGAAGGAGCCTTTGTTCCAGGACGTCAAAGCGGCCGGTTCTGTCTGGGATCTGGATTCGTCTCCTTGTCACGAGAAACTACGGCGGTTCTGTGAGGTGGTTCGCGAGGAGGGACATCGATGGGCATGGAGCGACACTTGCTGCATCGACAAGACGACCAGCACTGTCCTGAACCAGTCGCTCACAATGATGTACCAGTGGTATGAATCATCCGCGGCCACGTTCATACATCTCGCAGACGTCATGTCTCCATCGATTCTTGGCCAGCTCACACGCAGTATCTGGATGACCCGAGCCTGGACCGCGCAAGAACTTCTCGCAGCAAGAGTGGTTCGATTCTATACCCGAGATTGGAAACCTTACCTGCACGACATGCGGTCGGACCACAAGGAGTCACCGGAAATTATGCAAGAACTCGCGAGTGCGATCAGAATTGATCGCGAGACTCTTGCTTCCTTTCATCCTGACGCTCTCAGCGTCCGGGAAAAACTGCGGCTTGCCTCGACACGAAACGCAACGGTAGAAGAAGACGTTGCTTACTCGTTGATTGGTATCTTCAAGAGCGACATCGTACCACGTTATGGAGAAGGGAAGGCCGCTATGGGTCATTTGCTGGAGGAGATCGTGGCCCGTTCGGGCGATGTGACGGTGCTTGCCTGGAGCGGCGCATCCTCATCCTACAATAGCTGTCTTCCTGCCACCCTCGCAGTGTATGCTCGACTACCAGGAACGTCTCCCGTCATCAGCAAGACTGACATGGACGAGCACGTTGTGGCGTTACGGAATTCTCTATCTCAGTCGCACGCCATGCTGGTCTATGACCGCATCACTCGCTTACCCCCAGCCCGCTTTGCCAATCGTCGACTCCACCTCCCATGTATCACTTTCGCGGTCAGAAAACTCAGCCTGCAACCATCTGGGAGTGGTTCTGAGAACTGCTACCGTGCTCGCGTACCAGGGATCGGCCTCGTCGACTTTCAGACCTCTGACAGCCTCTCGTTGACCGAGCCCCGCCGGCTCGTCTTTGTGTATCCGTGGATCCGCGATCTGTGCGATCCACTGGATAGCTTCGCCTGGGGTGACACCAAGGACGGTGACGCTGACGATAGTGACGACGAGGATTCAGAGTTGGAGACCGTATATGGTTCGGTGCCGTCGTCGCCGACTGAGCCTGCCCCCGTAATGGACGATTACACGCGCGCGTTGCGATTGATCGTCCGTCTGCAGCACCCTTTTCCTGTGTTATTGTTGCAGCAACAGCCCAGTGGTGAGTTCAAGCGTGTCGCCGCTGAGCAGGACATCATCATTCCCCGAATTGATCACTCGATGGATCTTGCGGCGGATATTCACACTGGCGTCGTGGAGATATTGTGATGGCAGTTACCATTGGTTGTATTTTTGCTGGTTCGCGCTATCGTTTTCGCCATCGCGTGTTGTATAAAATTGGAGCTCTCAAACTGTAGCTATGTTTGACTGTGGTAGTCTACATTCGGTCGCTATCTGCTCTATGGAGACAGGATCGCCGACTGGCCGTTCGCAGGGCCTCGCTCGTTAACATAGACCTGAGATCTAACAATCGATAGTTGAAAGACAAACAACATACCTACACCAGGGCCGTACTTGGAGAGTACTACGGCTGGTTGTTACGCGGATTGATGTTTCTTGCTGTGTATGCGTTCGGTGAGGTCGACTGTGAGGATATGGTACGCGTCATTGTTGACAATGGTTATCAGTGTGGAGAGGTAGGTTAATCCGCGGCGAGTAAGCGTATGTTGCAGTAACGAGACCTTCTCCTTTCGTCGAGTCCTTTAAGGAGAAACCCCGGAAGACGGGCCGCTGCAGAAGTCTTCGTCTTTTTCAACCGCTTTGCGTACTTACAGGTACTGCCAGTGGGCGCCCAACGGTTACTGAGTCAGACCCTTCGCAGAGGGGGTTGGACGGCGCTGGTAGTCTTGAATGTTATTCAGGATAATCCCGGGGTGAAACCGGATCAAATGTACGTCTTGGAAGGAGCGCTCAGCAGCGCGAAAGGATGAACAAGGAGACGTACACTGAATACGAAGCTTAAAGAGCCTCACTCTACGCAGAAATTATGTTTAAGCTGAGCGTCGTCTTATATGATGTCTGGGCTGTGTGAGCTGATCCATAAGGCAACATGAGAGGACACCACGTGTTTCCCGATGGCCACTAAGTTTCCTCTCTGAATCTCTCTCTCCGTGTGTGCAGTCAAATGAATATAGAGTCGAGGTGGAAAAGTGCTTGCGGGTGGTTGGAGAATATCTGAGACGACAGCCTATCAACTTTCACATAGCCCGAGAGCAATCAAAATTGACACTCGACATGTATTCTCAATCCTGTTCATTGATCATGATGGCAAGCAAGTGTTGAGCGGCGGCGGGGTTGAGGGAAAGCTTCGACGGTGGCGAGTTGATAACAGACATGAGGTGCGAACCTATTCAAGTGGAGATTTAAGCTACTGCGATGTCTCCGAATCGACTGAGGCTGTTGAACAAACGAGGTCACAAGAAGTGGTACGTGAGGGTATGGGACGCGCAGACTCACGAGGTCTACAACATCAATAGTCACGATAACTCGGTGAGCTCCGGATCCGTCAACGTTTCACCGGATTCGACCAAGGTTAGTGCGATTCTCCCAAAAAGGAGACCGCATCGCAATCCAAAATCATCCGTTGAATCTCCGAGTCACTGACCACTCATGAAGCTGTGGCCACTGGCAGCTGTTCCTCGACATCCCGTTCTTGTTCATCTCTGAGGGTCGTAAAATATTTGCTGTCTCTCCCTATGGTCAAGCCGGGCGGTCCGACAGGTCATCCGAATCCCTGCTCAGCATCTTTTTTTCTTCCTTGAAGCGCATGGCCTAGTTCTGTCACACAACCAAAATTTTACCGTCGTCGGCGCATATCGCAGCTTTCTCGGACACTTCTCCCTAGCAGCAAATCGGGTATATAATCGAGCATACGAACCACGTTAGGCCCGTTGCGCTATCCCTTAACGACAACTGCCTCGCGGTCGGGGAACACAACGGTAAGGTCGTCGTACATAGTCTGCGTGACATTCTTCCAGAGACATACTTGACAGTGGACTTTATTGATTGATTTCGCTATATCGGCGAATCTAGCGTGCGTACTTTCTTCCTATCATAAGTATCCAATCATTTACCTTTCGCTATCTTCAAGTTTGTCAATCAATAAATTGCAAGATCGCAGTTCTCTGATACATATCAGCGATACGGAGTTTAAGTTATGGATGCAAGGCGACCTGACCCACGCCCAGCGAGTCCTGCATCCAGGCATTCTGCATCCCATCAATCCCTTTTACCACGTTTGCGCACTCGCTCACCGGTCTCTTGCACACGCCCGTTTGGAACAGTGGCTCACGGCCATCGAGGACGCCACCGAGGTAATTTGGAGGATCCTCGCTTCAAGTCGGGCTTACCATCGTGCTCAGTCCGCTGAGATCCAGCAATCTATCATTGGTCGTGTTGCACGCAGTCACTCTCCGAAATGGTAATCGTGAATCACCGATACGAGTGTTTTATCAGGCCGTCGGTTGAGAAGGGTGTTATCTCATTGATAAAGGTACGACATGGCGTCTGCGTCACTGCTAGCATCAAAATTCTGCGTTCAGGCTGCCATCTTGTTTAATTGCGAAAAGCTTTTTCCCATATAGATCATTTGATCGCGGAAGTGCCAGTGTGCGAGTAGTCATCATATGTCACTGTCAGGGTGAGTACACAAATGTTTGTCGGACATCGAAGTGTAAATGACCAGGCTCAAGTACAGCTCTTACTGGGACAGATGACTCTGGGGAGGAGTGAGAATCGACATGCGCTGGACTCACGTAAGCAGGCGCCAAAAGCCATTCCAGTTCAACTCGGGCCCTAGTTGCCTGTCATCTCCCTCATCAGTCGATGTCGAATCCGTCTTTGATTTAGCATTGTTTAAAGGTATTTAGATGGCCTTGGTACAGGTGCCCTGACGCTCAAGACGACGGCAGATTGGCACCTGGGTATGCTCAGTCTGGACTGATTCACTACAATATACTGATTGCATGCGTCAGACATCGTTAAGTACTATATCAAACGACTCGAAAACAATGGCGGTGTGGCAGCGGGGCCCCAGAATCTTGGGCGAGCGATTGCCAAGTACTCCATTGCATTGTCCTTGAGACCATTTAAACCCTTTGCACTCTTCATCAAATGATGCGATTCATGAGGACGACTAGGGTTGTGGGGAGGATGCATTGAGTGATGTGGACAAAGTATTGCTTCAATACTCCCCACGCACGACAACCCTAACTCGGCCAATGTAGGCCATTCAAGTGGACTTCTCGAGCCCCTGGGGACATGAGAGAAGATATGTTACGCTACAGGCGTTATGCCACTTTGATACAATGATGCTTTCACTCGCATGCATTCGCCCATCGAAGGATCTCATGATCATGAGATCATATTATATTATCAGGCTGGAAATAACTGCCTCTACGACGGACGCGGAGCAGTTGGATGGTCGACACATTGAATCATGATGGAGGTTTATTGACACTTTCGCATGCACGAGAAGGAAAGGAGCGCTCATACCAACTATTATTGTCAATCAGTGTGACCGACAACATTGATAGTCTTGGATTTCACTGAATGCATTCTTATAATGTGACGGATTAAACGTACATCTGGGAGGTAGCGCTCGGTATCAGAAAAGGGGAAACAGGTCTGGAGTACGTGCACTGAATGCGTAACTTGTGGGTCTCTGCGTCTTAATTACAATAAGCTGGGCGTCGTGGCCGGTTTGATTACTGGAAAGGCAGGTCACCTGGTCCTAAAAGTACGTGCAGGTCTTTGACAAGTTGAACAGGCATGTCACCATTCGTAGAAGTTCAGTATCGCTGTGTTGCGACCAGGCATCTGTTTTGCAACTTCCCGGAGACTGCGCAAGTGATGGAGGACGGTGGAAGGCGAGGGGAATTCAGAGACACAAACACGAGGAGTAAGCGCCTGGGCTGTGTGAGCTGATCCATATCACAATCGATAAACAACGTGAGGATACGTCATACGTACCGTGAATACCATGTGTTTCTCGACTCCCACCACACTTCCTCTCTTTCTCCGTGTGCTCTGTCAATGAATATGGAGTCGACGGAAAAATGTGAGTGTTTGCGGGCGAAGAATATCTGAAAGAACTGATCAACCTTCAGATGACGAGAGGGCAATCGAAATCGACACTCAATATTGTATACATTCGGTCTTGTTCGCCGATGATGACAAGCGGATACTGAGCGGCGGGGTGGAGGGCAAGTTTCGACGGTGGCGAGTTGATAATGGACAGGAGGTGGGCGAACCGATTCCAGTGGAACAGGCAGAGATCATTGCTGCTGCGCAGTCTGCGAATCGAAAATGGTTGGTCTGTGGACTGGGGCTGTCAAACACACCAAGTCACAAGGGACGGGTGAGGGTATGGGACGCACAGATTCACGAGGAGATCTACGACATCAAGGATCACACCAACACGGTGTTCACTGTCGACGTTTCTCCCGATTCGACAAAATTCGCGACAGGTTCATTGGACAACCTCGCGTTCATCTGGAACATCAAGACAGGTGGCCCTGCGATTCTCCCAAAAAGGTGACCGAATCGCCACAGCCACCGCCGAAAACCCCGATGCCAAGCCAATCCGAATTTATAACAGCGAGAATGGCCAGCTGCTGTTGGAAGTCCCCTTCCAATGCGACAGAATCCCGACATTGCTCGCTTGGCCAGAAGACTGTTGTCGACTGTTCGCTGCCTCATACAACGCCGTAAAGCTTTTCGACACATCTTCAGGTTTCTTGCTCAAGGCGTGGTCTGTGCCTCAGGCTGGTGGTGGAAACTTTGCTGCGGTCGCCCTATCACACAACCAGAAGTTTGTGGCTGTTGCTGCATGTCAGTCACTATCTTTTTGGGATGTCTCTACCTACCAGCAAATTGGCGCTGCTATCGAGCATAAAAGTACAATGCTGACCCTTGCATTCTCCGCCAACAACGACTGCATAGCAGTAGGCGAAGCAACTGGAAAAGTCACCATACGGAGCCTTTGGGGCATCCTTTTGAGCCCCTACTTGACAGTTAAGGTACGTGACTTCATTGCAGTGTTGCGAGTCTAACAGCGGTCTCCTTACCTCTTGCCCTTATCGTGAGTACCCGAATAGGATCTTTTTTACTGGTCTCAATTGGTTCTTTGTCTTTCGCAGTATAGTTGCCCTTGATGTATATCAGTGATACGGTCTTCGATTCGTGGTCAAAGGGTGACTTCCACCGCGTCGAACAACTCCTGGAACAAGAAGTTCTGTGCCCGTCAAGTCATTTCCATCATTCGCGCGCACTCGCTCAGCGCTCTCTCGTACGGGCCCGTTCCGGAAATTTGGACGCAGCCATGAATGATGCCAAAGAGGTACTGTGAGGTTATCTATTTTCCTGATTGTAGCGTTAAACACCGCGAGCCAGTCTATCAGGACTCAGCGATCGCCAATTGGTTATATCGCACTTGCAGTCGCTTATATGCGCAGCGGAGAGTTTGAGTCGGCCATGCGTATATTTGATCTCGTGTTCAGTGTCTGCCTCCCAAGTGAAAATAATCTGCTGCTGTTGATCAAGGTAATACTCTGTCTCTCATCCTCATCGTCGCCAATACCAAGCTTTTTCCGCTCAGGCTATTGTCTTGTTTGAATGCGGACAACAAGATAATGCTATGTTACGTGTTGACGATCTGATCGATATCGTAGATGATCAGTCGCCGTACATCACTGTCCGGGTAAGTGCACGTCAACGCGTTGCTAGACTGGCGAGCTTGACTATGTACTTTATAGGCTCAAATGCTCCTCCTAATGGGAAGCACGCTGACGAGAGCGGATTCCAAACGTGCAATAGAACTGCTGCACCGTGCGCAAGTGGCCATCCCATTTCGACGAGGTCCTGATCTGTCCGTCATATCCCTTGTAAGTTGAAATCTTTCGAGAACCATCTTGATCTTACCAACTCTGTCCGAAAGATATCTGGATGGGATTTCGATCGACTTCCCGCTGCAATCCAGATACAGCTATACAAATTCATGGGTGATGCTGCAAGTCATCCTCATGTCGCCGGGTCGCTATCTGTCATGGTCAATACCCTGGGCGAGGAAATGTTGATGGATGACGTGAGCGCAAGCTGGGATCCAGGTATGGTTTATCAGAAGCAACTCCGACTGGCGTCTGTTCAATTTATGACGCTAGAACTCGTTCAAAAATGTCTCATGACATGCGAAAGCAAGGGTGATTTAGCGGTTGAATCAACTGGTTTCACTGAAGCGATCGTACAATATTCTACCGCATTATCCCTGAATCCGTCTGACCCTGTGGGTCTCCTTGTGAAGCGAAGCAATGTTCAAGGCATGTTGGGGTCATGGGAGGATGCATTAAAAGACGCAGATGACGTATGACCTGCCTCGCCTTGATGTGTCGATTCATCCTGAACTAAACTGACACAGGCAATCAAGGCAAACCCTCTGAGTCCATGGGGATACGAGAGAAGACATGCAGCACTGCATGCTTTGCAGCGATACGATGAGGCAATTAACGCATTCAGCCGCATGTACTTCCTTGTTGCAGAATCTCGTGATCCTGCCGTCCGTCGCGCGTATCACTTTTAACCTTAGCGATCTTATCGTCACCGATCGCACAGAACTGAGCAATAAATATATTTCGCCGGCCAGGTCCGAGAAGGCCATTACATCTCGCAGACATCATGTCTCCATCAATTCTTGGCCAGCTCACACGGAGTATCTGGATGACTCGAGCCTGGACTGCGTAAGAACTTCTCGCAGCAAGAGTGATTCGATTCTATACACGAGATTGGAAACCCTACCTGTACGACATGCGATCAAATCACAAGGAGTCACCGGATATCATGCAGGAACTCGCGAATGCGATCGGAATTGATCACGAGACTCTTGTTTCCTTTGATCCCGACGCTCTCAGTGTCCGGGAAAAAATGCGGCTTGCCTCGACACGAAACGCAACGGTAGAAGAAGACGTTGCTTACTCGTTGATTGGTATCTTCTCTTGGAGCACGTCGTCTGAAGAGTAGGGATTAACTCCAGTCGACGTGGTACGAGACTGATATTCACCTGTAGGAGGGGTTATACTACGTACAGGTGAGTACTGAATGTAAGTAGGAACTATGTAGAAGTGGCTTACCTCCAGTCGACGTGGTACGAGAC
>JBBPOD010000557.1:0-17164 GCA_038091255.1 Tylopilus intermedius | reverse complement strand
CTCCGAATATTTACAAGCGATATTTGAGTGATATTCTCATATTTGGTAGTTATGGATGATTGTGTATTTTGCCACGCGTCACCAAAACCAACATGCGAGGGCCAAAGGACCTGTAGAGTATGTTTACCCGACGCGCTCAGCGCGTGTTTCACCTCCCCCGTTGCTCTCTTCCAACCATTCGGAAGTTTCGTTTGACGGTATACAATTTATCCCAGCCATCTCCACTGCCTGGATCATCCCGTGTTGGATACCACGCGAGGCGGGAAAGGTGCCAGTGCGTGGTGAGTGCAATTCACGAGGACAGCCAGCAAATGGTTGCGTGCCTACATCTCTCTCTCGATGGTTTCCAGGTACCCGGTCGATTTCTATGCGGTTACGGAGAAGCATCGAGAGAAGGCATTCGAAGGGGTTCCAATACCGAAGTCCCTTCGTGTTTATGGGACAATCCAATACATGTAAAATCTACCATTTTTCTGAGGCCCGTCTCAATGTTATGTTTTAGCAGCCAGTGGAGGATAAACCAACCCCGACGCTGGGACGATCGTACTCAAGATGCGACTCGTTGCCATAGAAGGTGCAAGGTCGCCGAATAAAATCCAGATTCTTCCAGATTCTTCAGGTTCGCATAGCAACACGTCAAGCTACTACATTGGGTGAGCCATGTCCTTGCGATCTAGTGAATGGATGAATGGCATGAGAGACGCGCCTTTCAGCAGTACCCACGAACATGGAGTGTAAAGGATGACGGGTCAGGTAATCGGTCCTTTGTTTTTGAATACAGGTCCAGAGGTATGTCGAGCGCGAGACAGTAGTCAGGTCTTCCGACGTTTACGAGTTCTTGGTCCCGCAGGGCATCATGCCCATGGGTGAGGCGCTACAAATCCCTCCCGCGGTCGAACAAACTTGTGCATTGATGCGTCGAGTGGCCAGTGATCCGTACCAGGCGGGAAATTCCATGCTATTAATGCCAAGCCCGACTCCGAGTCCACAAACCGGGAAGAGCTTGACACAGATGGTAAGCGTGTGCTGATGTTGTTCGTGTCCGGTACTCCACTTACTGACCGATGGTAGGGTGTTGGGCTGCAAAACGCATTCAACCGTCCCTGTTCGGGCTGATAGACATCACGCGCCCGGGCAGTCGATTTCCTGGGGAGGGTATGATCGACTTCGGTATGGGTACCGAACCGGATAACGAGGACATTTTCTGGTTGGAAAATGGGTCACCATGGACCAGTGGTGACGAGGGACAATTCAGACGGGGTGGAGAGTATCGAGAGGTAGATTGGATATGGGATTTTATTGATTTCTGGGTGTCATGGAACTCTGCTGGTTAACCTATTGTCAGATCTATTTTTTTTGGGTACGCCGATGCACCTATGTTGCGAGTGTCGTTGCTAATGAGCTGTCGATGCCAGGGAGCGTGGCAGAAAGTTGTGCCATACTCGATGAAACCAAGGTGTTCTTGTCCCCGTGATTGTCTTTGTTTGGTCTCTATGATAGACGTTGCCCCAAAAGCAATCTACCACTGGCACCCATCGATCCGGTACCGCACGGCCGCATCCCCCAACAACAAGATCGTTTAGAACGCGCAAAGGGCGGCGCTGCTCGACCTTCTTGACGAGGAATGCTTGCTTGTCAATGTCTCACCTGTGACGATGCGCCAGGCACACACAATTATCGGCTGCCTGCTTCTCCGAAGGTGCGTACCTCCTTCAGGAACGCTTATGTGTCATTGGCCCTAGGGTCATGTGTATAGCCCACTACTCGTGACCCAAAATTTGCGCGTAAGAAGATCACGATGATGGTTTTTGCGCTTGTTCAGCACACCCCTTTCTCACAGGTTGGACGCTAACCCAGAAAGGAATCATTGGCAGCACCGATCATCGACTTGCCCTACTTTGCCGTCAAGTGATGTTCCGTTGAGGTCAAGTTCGCCGTTCCCAAAGTTGGTTACATTCCTTGCGTTCACTGGACTACAATTGAAAAAGTTACTTAACGGAACTGAAACACCTTATCGCAACCGACGGTGGATCTGATGACGTCTTTGGCGATTATCTCAGTTCCCATGGGCCCGCGAATGAAATTAACCTCTTATACGGTTCCGGGAAAAGGATGATGGCCAGGCTTGTGCATGCCGCGTCCGCCTGAACAGAACCCATCCGGATATAAGATATACAGGACAGGAGAGGGGTGGTCAATCTACTACGAGCTCTTCTCGATCTCATCTTGCTACACCCACATCCAAAGGTGACGTGTTAGGATCCTGACCCATTGAAATGTTTAGCATACCCCAACTGGTAGTCACAATGTTATCAAGGCACGCATGGGGAAACGACCATGACAGATGACACCTATGACGTTCATTTCCGTTGGCAATGTGAACATGGGCGGGTTCATGCCTGAGCCATATTGACTCGTCGTTTTTGCGCTGCTGTGACACATCCCGTTCACATCCGATGATGATCCAGACACTCAGGCTGGAGTACGCAACTTGCTCGCAGGGTCCTTACACTATTTAAAGGGACGAAGAGATGATGCTCTAGTATATCACCCATCATTTTATCTCAGCGTATCAAATGGCCCCAAGTATATCATCGGTTCAGACTGTGGCAGAAATCCCACCGGCCGGCATTCCGGATGCAAACGACGACTTAGAGAAGGCTGACACCGAGTACACCGAGTTTCCCGAAGGCGGTGCCGCAGCGTGGTGCATGGTCATCGGGGGGTAAAGCGACATCTCTCTCCTCAGACTCCTGAGTGACAGTAGTTGTTGTGACAGGGCTCTGGTTCAGTTTTGCGGTCCTGGGTAGGCTACTTTTACGTTTACAAGTGATGATATGCTCAGACGAAAAGAAAGGTACACCTCCGCGTTTGGTGTTTATCAAGGTATGATCTGTCTTGCTGCTTCCCTCGGGGCCATGTATTCACGACTACAGACTTTTATACACGGCATTATCTGAGTAACGAATCACCGTCTGCAATATCGTGAGTCCTACCCAAAGATCAAGCTTGGGTGTGTTTGTCATGGTCGAATTTTGTTCCGTAGTTGGATAGGAGGCCTCAACGCATTTCTGGGACTGGCATTTGGTGTTATCTCAGGTGCCTTCTATGATCGGGGTTACTTGTATGTCCAAACCACCTCAGGCGTTGTCCGACAACTAATGCTGATTATACCAAGTTACCATCTGTTGATCGGGGGATCGTTGCTGCAGTCATTTAGCCTATTCATGCTTTCGCTCACACAACCAGGTCAATATTATCAGGTTAGTCATCTCGTTTCAGCACTCTTTTGTGAGCCGTCCCGCCCAGCTAGAACGACAGATTCTTCTTGCCCAAGGGATTGGCCTAGGAATCGCTCAAGGCACTTTGTATGTGCCATCCATGGCAGTAGTGTCTCATTATTTCAGCCGACGTCGTACGCTTGCCATGAGCCTCGTCGCCACTGGAACCTCCCTCGGAGGCATTATTCATCCCATTATGTTGAACAACCTGTTTAATCACCGCATTGGTTTTGCTAACGGCGTGCGGATAAGTGCTGCATTCGTCAGCATCTCGCTTCTCATCGCCGGTCTCCTTATACGCACGCGGTTGGACCCCCCCAAAAAATCTGCAAATTACTTGTCTGTTGGCAAGGGTATGCTTCATGACATGCCCTTTTGCATTATGTGTATGGCGTAGGTGTCCATCTCTACCCTATAGTTATTCTTCACATTAATGGTCGCACTGGCCTGATAGGTTGTTTTGCGTTCAGCTTGGATTCTATTACCCGCTTTTCTATTTTCAATTGGATTCCGTCCGACATGGGAACTCAGAGACGTTCTCGTTCTATTCCGTAGGTCATCCGTTGCTACCTACCGGTTGGATCATCTGAACACATTCCGTCCAGTCGGTACTCATGAGTGTAGGGAACTTGATAGGACGACTGTCCGCCGGATTCATTGCACTCTGTGTTGGCGTACCCTTACTGATAACCATATCAACCGCAACGTGTGGCGTGCTTATCTTGGGAATGATAGGGCTAAGCGGAGTCCCATCGGTGGTGGTACTCGGAACGATTTACGGTTATTTTTCTGGAAATTGTCGGTCGCGCCTTATTTTTTCTACTCTGTAGGTGCGGATTCAACTGAACACGTACGAACAGATTTTGCGTTATTGTCACCCCTTATCGCCCTTCTCACAAGCGATATCTCCGAACTTGGGTATGTGGCTCTTGCGCGTCCGGGCCATTGTGCACCAAGGCTTATACACCCCCTTTGATCTAGTGCTCGCATGGGGATCGCCATAATGATCCTCAGCCTCGGCAATCTCGTCAGTGCGTCCTCTGCCTAGTCTCTCCGTACCATCGTTCAATGAAACTGCTCAAAGGTGGGCCCATAGCAGGTGCATTGCTCACGCCACAATACGAGTGGTGGCGACCATCGCTCTTCAACGGGGTACGATGTCATTCATTTGTCTTGGAAAGAGGATCTTCCTTGCTGACGTATTCTTGTAGCTCATTGCCCTCGCTGGTTCTGCGCTACTAGTGTGGATGCAATTCGCATTGACACGCCACAAGCGCTTGAGTAAGAAACCTTAGCAGGACAGCACGTACTATGTTACCATTGTGTAAGTAACTGGATTGGTTGGGCGAGGCAGAACATGTAAACTACCTCAGCATTCCGTAGGACTATCTCTTCTGTCCATCTAGTCCTGAATCAAGCCTCGGATGCTAGTTCTGATTTAGGCGATGGTCTCGGAAAATAGAGAACAATGGGAGGCCCAGTCTGTCCTTGCATGGCACATCCTCCAAAACGATCGCCGGATGCTCCCTCCCGACTGACGGGTGTCGCAGTGGTGCAAGACCTTTCCATTCGTGTCGAAGAACTTGGCGTAGGCCCACCCGGTATGTTCTGCGCACGGCAATATTTTGACCGTGTTTCGGCGTCGTGCGTGATGTACGGAAGAGAGAATGTTGTTTCACTGCGGTCGGATATTTGGTTTCGGTTGCGGATGCACATCGGACCTGGCTTAGTGCGACGCAGCCACCACCATGTCCGAGAGCAAGCTGAGGGGGAGTAGTAGCCGAAAGCGTCCCCAGTGTAAGTAGGTGAGAGCGCATTGGAGTATTAACGCTGCTAGGCAGTGCAGACTCGGAGATGCGATTCTGTTTTCTAGATGATCGATTCTAGCTGTGAGCTCGTCATATTCTGTCCGGGCAATACATTTGTCCCTGGGATTTGGACGAGTGCTTCCTACGAACGCCAGCGAATAGAAATGTCAATACAGGCTCCATAGTGCGCCGCTGACAATTTAGACCGTTCATTGCGTCGCGTGCGGGAACCATATGGTTGTGCCCTGAAAAGTTGAATCCGAGATACTGCCACCGAACCTGTCACATTTGATCTTCCGCCTTTTACACTCGGAACACCAGGTTTGAAAGGATGAGCCAACAAAAAAACGACGTCCACGTGTGTATGAATCATGCTCACGGGCGATCCGTGTCAGGAAGGATCTGCGCAGAGCATGGCAAGTGGAGATGGTGAACGTCCACTCACTGTGGCACTTGAATGTATGTACTTGTTTGGTCCTAATGGATTCGTATGCTCCCGCCTTCCAAGTTCCAACAGATCGCTAGCTGTCAACCAAGATGATGATTGGGAAAAGCACAGCGGAATACATATTCATCAAAACTACAATCACTGCATTTCGGCTCATTGCTCCACTCAGCATACTCTGCGCAGCCTGGATGCTGCTAATGTCCCCACCTGCAGACCTGAGCCAGAAATGGACTCTCAACCTCGACTCATTTTCGCTGATGTATGCGTATCTAGAAGCTATTTTCTTCGTTTGTGTTTACCTACCGAGGAAATACCATCTTCAAAAGGTGCGCACGCAGCTTCTTTCTCGCATTCTCTTGACTGTCATTTTCACCTTGTTAGGCAGTAAATCACCCGATACTGTCTCGCGAAGAACGCCGAGCGCTCTTCCAGCGATGCTGTGCGAACCTTGGGTCCTCTGACTACCCAGCCGGGTGGTTCTTTCGATCTCGGGGGCTCCGCAGGAAGAACATCATGGAGTGGTTGTTGTGGGCTTTGTTTTCGACGTCGATGGACGCATGCTCGGAAGAGTGGGAAGAAGAGATTCTCGAGTACCTAACGGTGGTTGAGAGCGTCCTCGGGCGCACGCTTCCAGAGGGTTACAACAAAGATACCCCGTCTATGAGACTGACGCTCGATCCGGTGCCTATGCTGCATCGACCACTGTTGTGGTATCTAGTGCGTCGGGTGTATGACATTCACGCGAGCTAGATGGTGACCTCGGATGTTGTTTTCAGATCGTTGGTGTCATCGATTTCACGACTAGCCTTAGACTATATGCGCTCGGATTTCGTCATTATACTGACAAGCAGTCATTCTCGTCTTTCCCACCTCGCCCGCTCACTCTTTTGTCGCACTCTTCCAATATAGAGGGCTTCTCATATTGGTATCGACCCCATCGTTCACAAAAGGATAATCCTATCCTCTTCCTTCATGGAATCGGTGTATGTAGATTTCTTTCGCAGGGCTTGAAGACCTCCCGCTCTTCACGTGCTGAATCTGCTATAGATCGGATTATACCCATACAGTTCCTTCGTGGCAGATCTCGCATCTCAATACCCCGACATTGGTATCATCGTCCCCGAATTCCTCTCGATCAGCTCCCGCATCACCTATCCGCCACCCCCACGCAGCGCCATCGTCACTGCGATCCGATGTGTCCTCGACACCCACTCCTTCCGCCATATCGTCATCGCTGCCCACTCGTACGGGACCGCTGTCTCCGCCCAGCTCCTCCGCTCTCCTGACCTCGCGCCCCGCATCGCCGCGACGCTCCTTGTGGACCCAATCCCCTTTCTGCTCCATCTCCCCGACGTCGCGTACAACTTTGTGTACCGTGCACCGCGCACCGCCAACGAGTGGATGCTCTGGTACTTTGCGAGCCGGGACCCGGACGTGTCGCGCACGCTCTCGCGGCACTTTTTCTGGGCGGAGAACGTCCTCTGGAAAGAAGACCTCGTGGACAAGGTCGTCACGGTCACGCTGAGCATGCAGGATCAGTTGGTCGATGCAGAGGCCGTAAGGAAGTATCTGACGGGAGAGGACCAGGCGAGGGCGTATTGGCGAAAGGGGAGGTTGGAAGTGGTGTGCTATCCCGAGTTGGACCATGCGATGATATTTAACGTTAGTGAGAGGTGGAGACGGTTGATCCCCATGTTGGATGGGTTCGTGCGTGAACAGCCGGCTTGATCAAGTACATGTCTGTAAATCACACTCATCAAGGGAGGATTGGCTGCTAGCCTAGTATAAGGTGCGTTTGCCATGCTGCTTCAAAGGAAGAACCATTTTACTTAGTGAGAGAAACAGAAATGGAGAGCTTAGAGGTTCAGTGGCCGTGCCGCAATTCTTATCAAAGTTCTCGAGCTACTGGTAAGTCTCTAGCTCTCCCCTACCTCTCCATCGTCGTCGGCCCCGCTCTCCTCATCTTCTCCGTCCTCCGTGTCCTCTGAATCTACATCCGTGTCCCCTTCCGCATCCCTGCCCTCTCCGCCCTCGTGATCCGGCCATTCTTCATATTCCTCGAGTGCTTGCGGTAGATCTGTTCAAACCGATTCAGCACACCTGTTCAAGGAATGGATTGGAGGCACGTACTGAAGTTGTAGATGGACTCTGGAAATACTGCACGCCAACGAGTCTCATACTCCTCGCAAACTACAGGTTCGAGTTCTCCCCTCCACTCGCAGTCCCACGCCGAAACGGAAAGATGCGGGCATTTAGCTTGAAATTCCGTAAAGAGTGCGGAAATGGCCGGCACGTTTTCCGGCCCAATCCTCGTGTCGATCACGTCGAGACGATGCCCCACGGGGAGCGTCAATCCGTCGCGTTCGAGCCACCCACTTGGAGGAACCTCAGTATGCCCTCTTACGTCCCAGAGGAGAGCAGTCCAACACAATGATGGACAGATCTGTAAAAGCTGCAGAAAACCATCTGGCGTGATGCCACCTGAATCCGTGTTCCAGCCCCATGCGCCGTTTATCAAAATAATCTTCAAATGAGGCCATGCAGAGGCCAATGAGAGCAGGTCGTTGTTTGACAGGAACACGTTCCGCTCGAGGTCGACGCGGAGTTCCCGAAGATCACTGAAAAACATGCATGGCCGCAAGTCATCCAAGACGAGACGGGGGTAGGTGTTAATTATTTCTTCTGTCCAAAGGGGATCTTGTTCCAACGACAGCTTCTGGATTTTGTGGGCCATACCGGATGTGTGGGTATTGCGCAAGAACGAATGGAATTCTTGTGGTGAAGGGGAGGCCCAAATGAAGACAGTGATATCCGTTAAGGCAGGTAGCCGAGTCTGAGAAAGAAAGCGAGAAACCGTCCCCAAGCATTTAGTCTCAACTTGAAGCTTGTGCAAGTTGGGAAAGAAAAATGGTGTTTTGGGGAGCGGCAATGTTGGATCCAGTGCGAACTCGAGCTGAGACAATGTACCAATGTCTGAGAGGTGCTGGAGAGTGCTCATGTCCAATGAAATGTCAGGACAGGCTACGATCACGAGACTGCGCCATTGGCAGATCCAGCTGCAGATGTAGTTGATGCATGCGACATCAACTAGACCAGGAATCCTTCCGACCTCGTTGTACTCCAGGGTAAAGGACGCGATGTTCGGAGAGAATTTGGAAAGCGGCCACAAAATGTCCCGGAGGGAATGCAGACTGTTCCAGCGACCGAAATGGGATCTGAAGCGAGTCAGTGACGGGAAGGGAATTTGCAAAAGACGATTGGGCTGGATGTCAAGACAGTGTCTTAGACGTCGGAGGTTTGGGAAGAGTGGTTCAGGAGAAGGAGAGTTGGCGAGGATGGTGATAACCTTTTTGTCAACTCCCCAGGTGAAGTCCCCCATGGATCGGATGCGACGCGCGTAACTGCGGAGGGCTTCCCACTCTCTCTCCGTAAGCGATCTGTGAAATGAATAGATCTTCGCAAAAGAAAACACGGGAGATAAGTACGCTGAATGCTGGTAACCATCGAGGTCTGACCTCATTGTGCTGTCGATAACAAGCCTCTGGAAGACATCGCACCAGAGGGGAAGGGTCAAGCAACTCTCCCCAAAGCACATCCAGTGCTGGCTCTTTGAACGCACGGCAAGTCGTGGCCACGGGCACCATGCTAGGAACAAGTGCGTGATTGGGTGTATGACAGTGACCGAAGATATTCAAAAGGACTTCTTCAAGCCGGAGCGCAGGATGCATTGTCTACAAGCAGCGGAATCGATCGAAGCTATTTAGGAGGCTGTGTTGCCAGGACATCAATTTGAGCACTGACCAGTATGGAGGGCTGGATGTTGGCTGGATGTTCGTGAACTTGGCAGATACGGTTTTTGGACTCAGCATGCTCCGCATGTCGGCAGGAAGTCCAGCTGTCTTTCTGCGACGCGAACACCGCCCGATCGGAAGAACGAATGACACATCGATGAAACCCTGCCTGCCGAGAGTGCCGAGTCCAAAAACCATCTGCCAAAGTGAGCACGAACGTCCAACAGCAGCGGGCAGCGACAGCATTGACATGCCGCCGGCAGATCTTCCAATTTGGAACTGAGCGTCGCAATGCTACCTACAGATGACACACATCAGATACCCTGACCAGTCGCCAGTGAACTTGAAATTGAATCACGAATTCCTGCGAGCTCGTAGAACCGGACCACGCTCTGCTGGAGTGACGACCGTGACGACGTATGGTTACTGGCATGTGACTACGACGCGTTACAGCAGCAATGGTATCGTAGTATGTTAATTGTTATGGCAGTACGCCAGAGGAGCCTACAATCAATCCACTGGTAGTCGGTTTTCGCCAACAAAAGACAGTAATCGAGGGCACTTCGTTCGAGAGAACTTGCATAACCTAGTTAAATAACTAGATAGTTTGGGATCAGCGGCCAGTGCACTCCTGTTCAAATTCTGTGAGTCAAATATCACGAGGGCAAGAAGAGCATACCGAACACGGAGTCAATGATGCTTCTTCACAAGATGATCGGCCAAACCAAATGCATGCAACTAATTGCTAGTGTCACCCCTTTCCGTGACCCCCACTGGCACGAGACGCAACCAGCAAGGAAAGCGGCGATGGCTGGGACGGATTCCGAACTCGAGTGCGAGTGGATAGCAGGGCCAGAACGAGGCCGAGGGATGACTTCACAGCCCGTAGGTGGTTGTCGATGCTTGGTATACCCTCGTGCGTCGATGGTGAACCGTGAGGGCAACCTCGTCGAGCGAGCAACATGTCTTCAGAAGCCCTACAAGTCCGTCTGGCGTGCTTCTCGCTGTCCACCAATTCCACGGCACATGCGAGGTCGATATAAAAGCGACAGAGGTTGCCGAGTTCCATGAATGGGCTGCAAGGCTTCAAAGTCGATTACACAATGACGCAGGCCCTGGACAGCGGGCCCCACGAGATGAAATCGACATCGGCGCGAGGCGAGGCGATACTAGCCTGAGCGGGGAAAGCGGCTATGGCTCGCACAGATTTTGCGCTCATACGCAAGTTGACGACCATTTGTGACAGAATGAAAACCCACAGCTCGCAGGTGATAGTCGATATTTGGTATACTCTCGCGTGCCGATAGCGAAGGCAAGCTCTTCCAGTAAGCATGCCTTCAAAAGCTTTACAAGTCCGTCCGGCGTGATTCCACCTTCGGTGTCCCAGCCCCGATCTGATTACAGGACTCGGGTCCTGGACAGCCAATTAGTCCAAAATGAAGAAACATCTTGCTGGGTGATAGCCTTACCACGTATGTGCCGTAGCAGGACGGTACGTTTCTGGGAGGCACTGTGCTATTGGAGATGCACTCTCCAGTTCTTCCCAAAACCTGTACAGCCCAGGTCCTTTGCATGTTGTAGCCAAAGCGAGTAAAGCAGGAGCCGCTTCAGACGTTTCAGAAAGACACAAGTGACGAAGGAAGTTGAGAAGGATCCCCTGTATCTGGATTCTGGAGCGCGTGAAGCATAGTGAGCCGGGCCATCGTTCAAAAACGTGGGAACTCTTTTACTCCTTCATGATCAGTCGACCGACCCGCCTTCGTCACCAGCGCGAATCAGTCGGGCATCCTGACCTCGAAGTTTCTCATGTTACCTTTCCGGGAATCAGGAAGGCCCTATAGACATTCGACTTCGTGTGTGGATTTACAACAAGGACAGATGCTATGTCTGATCGTAAAGAATTCCGCTTGAAACGTGAGATTTGTTCCTCAAAGGAGCCCCGCCAGCCCCGCTAAAACAATCGCAGCAATGCTGGACATCGCCGCCACATTCTTCCCGGCAGCGTTACTAGCCGTCGCGGTTGGCGACGAAGCGGACATGGACGACGTGACAGTGGCACACGTCGACGTCGCGTTACTCGGAACTGTCGCATTGGCAGCTAGAGTCAAATCTGCACACTAGAAGGATGTTCTCATGGGCGCCCTGAGTCTCATCCGCAAAAACACACACCTGATAGAGGACGCCATCACCCCCGTCAAAGATGACTTGAATAGTGACATTCGCGCCGTCCTTGATGCCAGACACGCCGGACGCTGAGATATTGATCGGGAAGCAGTACTTCCCTTCTCCGTTCGTCTGGAAGTACGGAACGACGATTTGATACCCCGACGAAGAGTTGAAATCAGCAAACGAAGTAGGGTTTTGCTGCGTGGATATGATAATTCCAGCTGGGGAGCAGGAAAAGCCGCGTTAGCGCCCTCTGACCATTCGTCGACAAGCTAATCCGCACCTGTCCACGTTGGGTGTTCACTATTCATGTTAATGATCCCATTGTTGAGGGGGAATACAGTGCGATTGGAATCCGCATTGGTGTACCCGTCTATGGTGATCATGATTCAGGTGATGCCGCCCAGCGACAACATATAACTGACCACAGAAGGCTGGCTCCGAATCCTGGACAAATGGTCCCCTTGGTAAGGGATACTGGAGCTGGAAGTGTGCATTGGAAACAGTAGCGAGTGCAGCAGCAATAAGGAAGCGCATCGTGTGAGATGGTTCTCTACAAGAAAATCGCCCGTCGAGCAGCCAGGTACTCGAATAATATCTGAGGTTGGCAAAAAAGGTTTTTCACCTGAGAGTGGTCTTGTTTGGTCGCACTATCGGAATGCCATTACTAATCTTGGCTCTGAATCATGTGCCAGCTGGGCCGGAAGTAACTGGCATACGCTCATCTGAAAGAACAGTGTCTCGCGAGGATATGCGAGGTTTGTATGCTGCTCATCCAGAACTGAATCAGTCCTTATGGATGTTGTGGTTTTAGGGACAAAAAACTCACATCTTTGCTGACTGGGGAACCAACCAGGAACGATGTACTCCAGCTCCATAGTCCGTCAGAGGCGGCCTCAAATCATAAAGTGACACCATTCACGCAGGACGAACGTGCATCTACCTATGTCACTCGGGGAAAGGAGCAAACCAGAGCAAACCGGCCTGTGAATCAGAGGTATGGCACTTCCCAGACTTGTCACTTTGGCGGCATCGGCCGCTAGACACTTGATACAAGAAGTCAGGTGACGGTGGGACACCGTGCATACGAACAGCAGGGTGAAGGACGGCGAGGACAAGCAAAATGTGTTTGCTCTTGGTAATCCATGAACGGGAATTGTGTGAGTGAATTTGTGAAAATGCGGGGTACGAAGGGTGACCAGAGAGACTCTCTTGAGGCCCGCTCCATGGGGCATGCTGAGAATGATGATTTGCGGCACGACGCAGCACAAGTGTTCCGAGAACTGCGCTCCCACTTGTGTTGCTTCGTGTCACTGTGATATATACTGCCAGGAAGGTCCCGGGGAGTATTGGGAGAGGTAGTTTGAAGACCGAGCGGGTGGGAGCAACGAAAGGAGGAACAGCAGATCGATGCGGCATTTCTGCCCATCCGATCGCGAAACGCCGATGTGACATGATATCGGGGTTTCAAAACGACACGTGTGACTAATACACATTACGAGTTCAGACTCAAGCATTGCAGTCACAGGATATGAATGGCGAATTTCCGTTAGTTGAAAGACAGGGTGCAGTGGTGAGTATACGTAGAGTAAATGGACGGTCGATGTAAAATGACACGAAGGATTAGCGCTTGACCCAGGTGTACTGTTGGTAACCCCGTCAGCACATCAAAGAGCATACCAGAATGGAGTTTAGTGACATACCGCCTTGCGTGCCTTGGCCAACCCAGTCTTTTTCCGCTCAACCATGCGAGAGTCCCTCTTCATTAAATTGGCTAACATCCATACCATCAGCACGGTGCAAATTAACTGATGTGGACAAGGTACCTTTTCTCAAAATGGACTCGACCTCTGGCGCATGAGCAACACACGCTCTAGCTATTGCAAGTCCGAGCGCGCCGCTTTGACCGGTCGTTCCGCCGCCACGTACCAGAGCGAATACGTTGTAGGCACCGAGAAGACCAGTGAGCTTCAATGGACGAAGAACGGCTTCGCGATCCGCAGGCAGTGGGAAATAGTCCGAGATTGGAGCAGAGTTGATCAAGACAGAGGTGGTTGGTGGAGAGGGAACCTTGACCGAGGGCGAGAGCAGCGTTGAAACACTGGTTGTGGCTGGCTCATCCTGTACGACCGTCGACTCCTCCGGCTTTTCCTGTACTTTGATCATCCACACCCTGGCCGCACTTGTCTTTCTCCTGCCCACCGTGTAACTCCGTCCATACGCGTCCAATGTCGCCCGTTTGCCCATCATCGCCTCCTTCAACGTTCGTCGCTCGCGTGCTTCCACTTGTTTGGTGCTCTCAAATGAGCTGATCAAGTCTCCCAGGTACTCCTGCAGCTCGGTGATACCAGCCGTCTTTGCGATGCGGTGGTACAGTTCAAGCTCCTTGAGCGAGAGAACCAGCTGCCTATACATCCCCGCGCTCAGCGTGGCATTGAGTTCCGTACCCATGTCCGCTCTGTCCGCCCAGGCTGGCTGTGCAGGAGGCAGCGCATCAAGAGCAAACCTAGGAAGAGGATACAAATGGAGAGACTTCAGCGTGGCCCTCGTGGAATTTATGGCATCTTGGAGGCCCCCGATGACCTCATAGTAGTCCGACCGCGTGGTGTAAAACGTCGGCGTGGGCGGTCTTTGGCGGGTGGGTTGCGAGAAGTAGTCGGGGTCGTCGCAGTCCTCTTCGAGGGATGCGGGCGGTACGAAAGGCTGGGTGATGTGAGTCGGTGCGGACGTGACAAATGGTCTGAGAGGGAGACGATAACGACAGAAGAGGGTCCGTGCGTTGAGTGCGGGGAGGACGAGCTTCACGGCGACCCCGAGTCGCGTCGCCATCACACAAAATTTGGACGAAACAGTGGTGATCAGGGTCCGTTGGTCGACTGGACAGAGTGGTCCGGGGTCCCTGAGGGTCTACTACTCCTGCCGTACGCAAACCCAAACCACCTGATATTCAAGAACGGTCGTATTTATCAACATCAGGTCCTTCGAATCCACTACACGACATAGCCTAATGACCTCTGTGACTTCCAACCATAGAGATGAATTACGCGCTTCGGCCCAGGATACACGAGATCTTCACGTGTGCTCACTGCAATGCACCCCGATTCAGCCCATCTTTGATGAGTGGGAGTAAGAAAATCAACTAGTAGAACCGTTTCAAAGTGTGCATCAGAGATACAATGCTGCCGCCCCCGAGTTTTGTCGAAGTCCTTGAGCCAGGTTTCTATATCTCACACTGGCAGCGCTGTGTAGTAAGAGTCCCGATTTTTCAACCGTACCTTAAAATGGAATCAATGGTCGTGTCGTCAAAACGCCTGCTCACCTTCAACGGGCATTCATAGGTAGATCTCGCATTCGAGAACACAGAACGCAGGCGTCAATTTATGTACTTTATTCCTAGGTAGTACCAACCTCAGGTAGTTGGGAGGAGTAGGCAAAAGTATACCGACGCTACTAGTCGACTCGTGACACCGGCCCAGAACTTCGTAGACCCAAATCCACACGGTCCCAGCGATCAAAGTAATCCGCATCGTTCCAACGATCAAAGTAATCATCATTCGCCCCCCCATTTTGAAGCCCAAAAATGAAGCAAAATTTTGTAGAGGCGCAAGCCGCAATACCGGAAAAGAAAGTGGTCAAGGCTGCCACAGATTCGTCTTCGATGGCCGAGTCAATGACGTGGATTGCATCGAGGGAAGGAAACGTTAATCCAAGGCTCGCCGGCACATGACTTGGGGGCACTTGAGTGTAACCTTGCGTATTGACGACGAGGCCGACATAAGTAAGCGAATGACACGTTCGGAGAAGCTGGATGAGTCCGCCTGGAGTAATCCCAGCGTCCCGATGCCACCGCCAACCATGTTTCTCATTTATTGAGAGATACTCCAGCTTGGCCCATGCCGACGCCAGTGTCAAAATGTGGCTCTCTGTCAAATCCACACGGCATCCGACGTTCAGCTCCAAGTGACGAAGGTCGCTAAAGAGCGTGCATGGCTGCAAGTCTGCAAAGCCAAATTTGACGTCCGATGAAAGATCGTCACCATCATCAGAGCCGTCAGGGCTGAATGTTTCCAGCTCCAATCTTTGGAGCGTGCGGGTGGTATGGGATGCCAGCAGACCAGCCAGAAGGGGAGGAAGATCCTCGACGCGGCAGTCGTCAACGGCGGCATAGAAAACCGTGACAGCGGGGAATTGTGCTTGACGTAGTAATCGCAGCATCCCCTCGGGGGTTTCAAATCCAACGGTCATCTTGTTCAGGTTGGGGAAGACAAGGGACGAGTTGGAAGGTATGGGCACATTGCCCAGGTCGAGGTCCAGCCCAGCCAACGCAGGCATACGAAAAACATGCATGAGGGCACCCGTATCCAAGGCGATTTCCGTACAAGCCAGATAGTGAAGGTTTCGCCACCGGCAAATGCAACTCGAGACCAAACTGTTGAACACGTCATCCTGCCCGTTTATTTCCAGAGAAAGTGTTCTAATCTCCGGGGAAGTCTCGGGAAGTGATTTGAGAAAATCTGGGTATGTATTCGACTTCGAAAACGTCGCAGATAGCTCCACCAAGGACGGAAGGGGAAGCCACAACAGCGTCATGTCCTTTGCATACGTAAAGCGCAGTTTGCGAAGGTTGGGGAAGAGTGGTCCAGTGATAGGAGGCTTCAAGAAAGTCTTGACAGATACCCAGTCAAGTCCGAGATTGAAGCGCTCTATTGACCGGATGCGGTGCGTGTAACTTTGCAGGACACTCCACTCCGCCTCTGTTAGGCGTCTCCAAAATGAATACTACTCAGACCATACGAGGACAGCAGAGAAAGAGAATTGACCATCAAACAGAGCATAAGAATGGTTTGAAACAACCTCACCACTCGCTTCTTGGGAGAGTAACGGCTTGCATCAGGAAGACACCTGGCAAGTGGCGAAGAGGTCACCAGGACTCGCCAGAGTACATCCAGAGCCGGTTCCTTGAAAGAGCGACATGTTCTGGCCAGACCAGCTAGAACTTGAGCATCACAACCTCTACTTCGATGCACTGTCCTCGAAGAAAGGTTAGAGAAAATTTCGGCGAGGATCTCCTGTACTTCGAGTGCCTGGTGCATTGCGGCTCTAGAAGACGCAAAAGGTCAGAATCGGTGCGAAGATAAACAGTGGCCGAGGCACTTTTATAAATGTTGCTTAAACAAGTGAAGTTGAGACGGACGTCGTGTTAACGATGTGGACCGTTCGGACGAGGGTCCCCTGTGACAACTGCAGTAAACTCAGAAACTTGAACTCAGCTGTCATGCCAGACAGATGGAACTTACCCTCGACGTAGTTACGACTCAGGACTCTGTATATTTTACCTGGATGATTTGCCAGACCAATGAATTCTGTCTGCACCCAGGTGTTTGGTGAGGCAGGTACAGCATGAACACGTACTTTTCTAGTACGAACCTTGGCGTCTACTACTGCTAGTAACTGAGAAAATATTGACAAGCATAGCCATGCGGCGACGGCCACTCAACACCGCTGCTCAAAGCGCTCACCCCCATCACTTCCTTCCCAGCCTCGACGTCCAAAACTTCCAGCTTAAGTCCTCTGAGTCTATTGTCTGTCGCCTCTCTTCAGTATTCTTGATGTCAACTAGGGCGTCTTCGGGTAGTAGATGGACCTGGTCCAGCCTTTGCCAACCCACGC
>JBBPOD010000556.1:0-17166 GCA_038091255.1 Tylopilus intermedius | reverse complement strand
CAGGTGGCTTACGCGCTGCAGGGAGGAGTGCGGAAGCTTGGAGTTGGGTGGACCAGATACCTGCAACGCTCGAACTCTTCGCCAAAGCAATGAAGCTCAAAACTCATCGTATCTGGATGACGAGCCCAGAGAGGGACGCATTCATCACGTACGTATTCTGCGATCTACGTGCAATTCCGCGTTGGTGATCTCTTGCTAGTTGCATCACTCGCCCAGCGTACCGCATCGCAGAGAGCGAACAATACATGAAGGACAACACCATCCGAGGGGGTGTTTACAAAGTCATTTGCATCGCCGTCAAACATCACGGTCATACCGTTGCCGCACAGATCAGTATAATGCAGTCCTTGCAATACTACGAACATCTCTCTGAACCAATGGCGGAGCTCCTGTCTTTTCTGGCCAAAGACTTTGATCACGCCCAACTTGGAGATGAGATTTTACGCGAAATCGCTGGAATGACATTCAGTGCACAAGACACAAAGGGTCCAAGAGCTTTTTCGCGTTTCTTGGTGAAATTTACCGAGGAGTCTCCGCGATCAGTACTCAAGCAAATCAGTCTTCTACTCGAACACCTGGATTCCGAGGTATGTGATTACCCACGTCGTCCGTGCTGCTGACGCAACTCCACCTAGTCATACCCAATGCGCATGGCCCTTGTTGAAGTGATTGGTTCACTCATTCGCGAACTCTCCAACTCAGAGGACATGACCAACGACTCAACGCAAACGCATAAACAACTCAGCGGGCTCTTTGACTTGCTCGTTTCCCGCACGCTCGACCTGTCTTCATACGTTCGCTCAAAAGTCCTCGCCACGTTTTCGAAACTATGCGAGCTCCGTGTCCCGTTCCCGAAGCAGCGGCTCAAGATCACGAGGCAGGCCGTGGCCATGTTGGAAGACAAAGCGTCGACGGTGCGCAAGTCGGCGGTGGCGTTGTTGACCAAGCTGATAATGACCCATCCGTGGGGGATCATGTATGGTGGTCATCTGAACCTCGAGAAATGGCAAGGCTATTATCAAGAAGTCGCTTCCAAATTGGACAAATTGGATGATGCTGTGGGCAAGGTTGTCGGACAGGAAGGGGGAGAAGAAACAGAACAAGAAGGGGGAGACGAGGATGGAGAAGACGAGGATGGAGACGAAGGTGCCGGTGAGGACGGTGAGGATGCCGAGATGCAAACAGACGATGCGGAAGGCACGCCTAGGGCCCGCAAGAAGAAGAAAAAGTGCGTGTCAAATTTAGGTTGCGTAGTTCGTTCTAATCATTTTCATCAGATCGCGTGCTGAAGATGATGAAATGAACGTCGATGAACCAAGAGATACCGATTTGGACAGCATCATGGACGACGACGAAGAGGAGCAACCCCGACGCAAGAAACAGAAAGGGAAGAAGAAAGCGCGCGACTCAGCAGTGAACCTGGCCGCGATGACCTCTGAAAAGGAAGCCCTCGTTGCCTTGCAGTCCAACGAGGTTCTCCACCTTCGATTACGGAAGAAATATTACTCGGAAGCGCTCAGCTTTATCAAGACGATCGAAAGTGCGATGGACTCTGTCATACAACTGCTCGGCAGTACCAACAAAGCAGAGGTACTTGAGTCGATGGAGTTTTTCCGGACAACCAGTACATACGAATTCCAGACATCAGAGGTAGTGTTCATATTTTCCATGTGATAACATTTATGAATCGTTACCCTTAGGTTGGGATCAAACGCATGCTTCACTTGATCTGGTCGAAAGACAACAACCAGACCTCAGAGGATGGAAAAGAGCTCAAGGGCGTACGCTCCCGTTTACTAGAATGCTACCGCAGCTTGTACTTTGAGGCCTTGCCGGACTCAGAAGTGGAGCCGAAGCAACAAGTGAACCGGATCGCAAAGAACATGATCGAGTAAGGATTTCAAATACGTTGGTCCGCATTGCCTCAAATTTCTTTAGGTTGACCTATGATTCCACACTCGCCGAGTTGACCAGTCTGGAGGAAATGATGAAAACGATGATGGAAGAGGACTTTGTCCATTACGATATCATCAACAAACTATGGCAGGTCTACAGTAAGCTTCCCTTGAATTTTGCTGTGTGGAAGATCGACGAATCCGTCTTGTCAGGCTCTCCAAAGTCGCTTCCGGCGTGTCAACGTCGAGGCGCGATTATCATTCTCGGCATGTTTGCACTGGCCAAACGCAGCGTCGTATCAGAGAAGGTCGATGTGCTACTCAGAGTAGGACTAGGACCTCTGGGGAAGGTAGCATCGTGCGGTTGGCTCTCCAGGTCATCTGAGTTGACATCTCGTTTCCTAGGCTGATCTTACGCTTGCCCGGTATACGTGTGTCGCTCTTCAACGGTTGAATGGCAGCGCGAAAAAAGTCAAGGGTAAGCCCGACCACTGTTCCATGCACCTCGTTTTGATTTTGTGTCGGACAGGCTCACTTCTCAACAAGACCCTCCGCATGGAGATGGGTAACCCCGTTTTCAAGAAGCTGCAGGACGCCATCGAACATCCCTGTCGCTCCAAAGAATGGTTTGGCTTGGCTGAGCAAGCCATCAACACGATTTACGCGCTCGGCGATCACCCCGACGAGTTGTGCAATGAGATCATCAGGAATCTCACCCGCCGCGCCTTTACACGAAAACCGCAACCACCGGCACCCGAGGCATCGGAGGGTGAGGAACGTGATCCAAATGCGATGGAAGAAGACACGATATCGCCGACATCGGCTGGTTTCGCATCGCACGCGCCTATCTCGCAGGCTCTCTCGGCCACGCAAGGAGGGAGCCAGGCGCCGGGAGAAAAGGACGTCGGCGATGTATTCCATCTCAGTCAATTGTTGTTCGTCGTGGGACATGTGGCGATCAAACACATCGTCTTTCTGGAGCTCGTTGAAAGGGAATGGAAACGCCAAAAGGACGAGAGAGAGCTGGGTACGTGTCGTGGTTGTTGGTCGGAGGGTCGCTGACAAGACTGGTTTTAGCGGAGAAGCTAGCGGCGGGGATGAATTCGACGAACAAAGGGCCTAAAGAGGTCGAGGAACTTGATCAGGTCGCTGGCAACGTCGAGGACGAGATTGGCGAGCGGATTGCTGCTGTGCGGGAAACGGAGCTCTTGTACGGGCCACAGTCCTTGCTGGCCCTTTTCGGACCCATGCTCGTTCATGTCTGTGGGAGCCCTCACAAGTTCAAAGTAAGTCAGGTTCAACGGTTTCCGGACGTGACTGCTCACCACGGCTGTTCAGAACCAGACCCTTCGTGCCACGGCGACGTTGTCGTTTGCCAAGTTCCTGTGTGTCAGCTCACGTTTTTGTGACGAGCACCACCACCTCCTGTTCAAGATCCTGGAGACGGCGAGAGATCCCAGTATCCGCAGTAATATCGTCATTGCGCTCGGCGACGTCGCCGTCTCGTTTAGCAGCATTATCGACGAGAATAGCAACGAGCTCTACAAAGGTCTCTCGGACCCAGACCTGGTTGTGAAGAAGAACACGCTCATGGTGCTCACGCATCTGATCCTGAATGGGATGATCAAGGTCAAGGGCCAGTTGGGCGAGATGGCCAAGTGTCTCGAGGACGAGGAGCCGCGGGTGTCGGACTTGGCCAAGCTGTTCTTTACGGAGCTGTCCACCAAGGACAATGCGATCTACAACAATTTGCCGGACGGTAAGGCGACGGCCTCTGATGTCCATTTTGGCGGGGATTGCTCACGTGCGACGCGACAGTCATCAGCCACTTGTCCTCCGGGGACCATGCCGTCGAGGAAAAAGCGTTCCAGAGCACGATGCGCTACATCTTCTCGTTTATCGAAAAGGTAGGTGTCCCTTTGTGTCCACATCCGCTGCTGACGGGCGCCCCAGGAAAAACAAGCTGAAAACATCGTCGACAAGCTCTGCCAACGCTTCCGCCTCTCCGAGGACCCGCGCCAATGGCGGGACATTGCGTTCTGCCTCGCGCTCCTCCCGTTCAAGTCGGAGCGCTCGGTCAAGAAGCTGATCGAGGGTCTGTCGTTCTACCGGGACAAGCTGCACGAGAAGGAGGTGTTTGCGCACTTTGCAGAGATCCTGACCAAGGCGCGGTCGAACAAGTCGGCGAACAAGCCGGACACGGAGCTGAACGAGTTTGAGTCGGTGCGTTCGCCCCGTTCGCGTTCTCCTTCTGCCACTTTGAGAGTAACGCGATGGGCTCATGCGCTGCGTATGGGGTATTTGTGTATTAGATTTTGGACGAGCATCGACGGCAGGGTGCAGAGGACCAGGCGTTTGAGAAGCGCGTCGAGGGGAAGAAGGCGGCGGCCAAGAAGAAGGCGACGCGGCGGTGTACGTGGTTCTCTTTTTCTCCAGCTGCGCTTTTGCCTTTGACGCGCATCCCCTTGCAGCGGCGCGTAATAAAAAGGCACAGGCACCGGAGCCCGAAGCCGACCGCGAAGGTACAGCGCCTGGGGCGTCCAAATCACGTGGGCGCGGTGCTCGGGAGGAGGCTGACGATGACGACGACGACATGTACATGTAGGACCAGCAGGCGAACTCGAGATTTTTCATTATGATCGCGCTCTTGGTTTGTTCCCTAGCCCGATGGAACGGGGACATTTTCTTTACTTGTAATATGTACTGTAATAGTATGAAGATTGCAGAAGAAAACTTACAGATGCAGAGCGAGCACGGCAGTGGTGAGAATAATGAAAAAGCAATGAGTGTCGAGCGAGGTCCATACGTCCACGACCAGGGAGAAAGGAATAGGAAGGAGTGAGCGTGCGTCGGGTCAGATCAGCGTTCAAGAGCGCATGGGGATAAAGTCTCGAAAAATTATAACGATAGGGAGTGGATGATAGATATGGAGACGAGAAGGGAAAAAGGAGCGGACTGTCAACCAGAATAAAAACCGGGCGTCAGATGTCACAGAAAAAGAATATGGTGTCCGGATTAGCACGAAACCGAAGGGGAGACGCGGCTACCTTGGGCGGGTGGACGAAACAAGAAAAACGGGCGAGACCTTTCGTCGTCATCAACCTCTTCTTGTTACTTCCACGTACTGACGAGATGAAGCATAGGACGCGAGTCAGTACAAGGCGGTGTTCCTCACGAAAATGACTGAAAGGCATGTTTCCTTTATTCCGCCTTGAATCGTCCGCCACCACCGCCTCCCCGCATGATGGCATTCATGAACGAAAAGAACCGATCTGCGTACTCTTGCGGCGGCACCGGACTGATTTTATGCTAAAAAGACGCGCATACATGGGTCATCCAAGGAGCAAGAGACAAAAACACCACTCACGCGATCCGCGCTGAGTCCCTTCCAAAAGTGCTCCAGCTGCTTCACGGCCGAGTAGGGCGTCAAAATGTCAATGATGCCGAGGTAATACAATGTGTCCAAAGGCTGGTTCGCCTCGTCCGTCGCTTGCAAACCAGCTTCGTCTTGATAAAATATGTATTGTTGTCGGTCTCCCGTATCTTTTTCCGGCAAGTCAAACGTGTCCGAACCAAGACGCTTGGGATCCGACTCGCGCATCGCTCGCTTCACGGCAATCGCTTCTGGCGACCGTGCGCCCTTGTGCTGCGTGTTTTTGCGTCGAATAGCGGGCACTGAAGGCTGTCGTGAGGTGCCATCAGCGCAGCACCTGCGACGCGACGACGCTTGCACTTACAGAAAAGACTTTGAGTGTGTTGCTCCGAACTTTGTCCCTATTGCCGCGCTGGACGTGGTGTATACCGACGAGCAGGCTGTAGTCCATCACGTGCACCGATTTCAGGAACTCCGAGTCGCGGCGAATCTGCTCCGTCAACAACGCACGTTTCTCCGGGCCGAGCTCGAGCATCTTTCCGCGGTTGATCCAGTTGACGTCTTTGAGCACCGCACGCAGGTTCTGTTTCGCCTTTTCTTCGGGGTACTCTCGCCCTACAGTACTGCCCTTGAGATCGTACGTCTCGTGGATGTCCTTGTGCGGTGGGAAGAGATTGTTCATGATCACAAAGTGGATCTTTCGGCCCCTTGGAAGCTTGACACGGTGTAGACCGTAAAAGCGGGACAACAGGGTGTGAGGATTGTTCTTGACGTGCACATAGTATTCTTTGAGTATCGAAAGTAGAAACTTGTGCTCTGAGTGCCGAATGGTCTTGATGATAAAACGGTAGTCGCGCGAAAAGTAGAAGAACGAGCCCGACTTGCCCGGCGAGCCCAGCTCTGAGAGGATGTATTTCGCAGTGAGCGAAAGTAGGTAGTCGGCCGGGTCGAGTTGAAAATAGTCCTCGCGCAACTCCCGGAAGACCCACGGTGCGTAATCTTTGAACTTGAAGTCGTACTTTGCAGATGGCGTTAGTTCGTTTCCGATGCTGTCGGCGACATTAGTGAAACTAACGGGAGAGCTGAAGGGATGCGTACATGTCAAAGGAATACTTGTGTCGTGCGGTAAAGTCTTGATCAGCAAGTGGTCGTTTGATCTTCGCTTGAGACCGCGACACCTGACAAGAGGAGATAAGGAATGACGTTACACGATGGTGCCAAGACGCACAGCAATGCGAATCCCGGTGAGCATGTTGTACATCAGGACATAGTTGACGTGGTCTTCCCCAATCAAGTTTCCAACAAGGACCCTGTTCTCGTCTTCCTTGCCTAGGGGCCCTCTTGGTTTGGAGGAGGTGCGAGTGAGTGCTTCTTCAGCATCTTTTTGTGCCTTGGCTCGTTTTCGTTCTCTTCTGATTTGCTCTGCCTGGAGCTGAATGTCGTCTTCGATGTCTGTATCAACGTCGTAGCCGTAGCCTTGCTGCGGTGCTGAGTGGACAGAACGAATGTGACCGCCGGTGGTATTGCGTCTCGTGGGACCATGTGGCGTGATGGAGCCGGCGGGTGGCTGAAGATAGGCTTCAGGTGAGTGGGACTGGGACAAAGATGAGGCGTGACCACGGGCATGCCTTGCCGAGCGTGGGGAGGTCGAACCAGAGGGTGAGCCGTTGGCAGCATGGTCTGAGACGAGGACTTCGGATATGCCGTCTGAATAAGGCAAAGTGCGGGGAGCACGTGTGGATGAGGAGGCACCTGTGCGGACGCTGGCTGTGGAGAGCCTCGTGTCTGTGGAGGAGCGATGGCGGAGATCGTGGTGGATTGTTGATGGGGAGGGTTTGTGGAAGGCGGAGGGAGGGGAGCGGGAAAAGGCTCTTTGCGCATCTCGCGAGTCGACAGAATCGGTGCGGTCGTGGGGGCGTTGAAAGGGAGGACTGCGACGCGGGAAAGAAGAATCAGATTGGACATGCATAGATAGTCTGGACATGTCCAAGTCGTCTGGCAGTTTTATGCTGGCTGGCGGTGAGGGTGGAGGAGGACCGATGGTGTTGAAGGGATGTGGGTGAACATTTGAGAGAGCACGCACGTCGCTGGACACGACGTGCATGACGGTTGTTTTGTGGACGGGATTTGAGTCGAGACTGAGAGCGTCGGTGGCTATTTTGACGAGGTGAGTCGCGATGACGGGCCTGGGCGTCGTCGTCGTCGTCGGGGTCGTCGGGGTCGTCGTTGTCAAGTCGTCGTCGTCGACTGGAGAGGCTCTGGCGGTGAAGAAAGAGGTGGCAGCGGTGGAAGCGACGCTGAGACGTTGAGAGTCTCTCTGCGACGGTGTCGACACGCTCAGGCTCATGGTTGGGTGGAGACTCTCTCCTCGTGGCTGTGTCTTGCCGACCCGTTCACACTCAGACCAACTACAGTCCCCCGCCTCACACGTGTTTCACGAGCGCCGTCTTCTCCGCCTCGGAAATGAAATCGATAGGCACACTGAAATGTAGATGGGGGCCGAGAGCACAGCGTGCACTTGATCGATAAAGGAATACAAGCGCTTTGATTGCACATCAATTGCGGCTTTAGAGTCACAAGGCGATGAATGGAATGTGACACCCATGCAATAGGTCATCAAGCACTATAGCCTCCAATCCAGCCTTATGCCGCGCTGAGAGACAAATATGAGGGCCGCGGTATTCCACCAAGCAATCGCATCGTAGGAACTCTCACCAGAATCACCTCCCGTGTACTTGATCTCTACGTCTGGCATGTGACTCGCTTCCTGCACATTCTGGGGTGCATTCTCCTACAGTCTGCAAAACGGCAGTTGCAGAACAATATCAGACTCGGAGATGCAAGCGCCCAAGCCATGTGAGCTAATCTATATCGAGATCAGTAGGACAACACGAACATACACTGGGGAGGCTACGCACTTCTTTCGTTCCCACTCATCTTCCTCTCTCCGGCCGTGAGTTGTACTATGCAGACGAGTGGAAACAGTGCGTACTAGTTGTTGGAGGCAGCCGACGTGACCATCCATCAACCTGCAGATACCTCGACCATAACCGAGATAAATGGCAGCCAACATCCAGTATACTCTGTCCTGTTCACCGAGGGTGGCCAGCAGGTAGTAAGCGGCGGCATCGACGGGAACGTTCGGCGATGGCGTGTGGAAGACAGGCACGAAGTTCGCGAACCAATCCGAACTGGAGGGGAACAGATATATGCTGCTGCGTTGTCGCAGGACCGCAAATGGCTCGTGTGCGGACTCCAGCCGTTAAATCTTGGCGATGGAAAGGCATACGTGAGGGTTTGGAATATGGAGACCCAGGTAAAAGTCCTCGATATCGAGGGTCACACCAACACCGTGTTTTCTGTGGACATTTCGCCCGACTCCACCCAGATTTTGACGGGCTCAGCTGATAAACAGGCCTTCATCTGGAGCATGACCACGGGCAAGTGCCTCGTCGGGCCACTCGAGCATGAAGGTTATGTTGTGGCTGTGCGTTTCTCTCCGAGCGGTGACCGCATCGCCACTGCCACGGGCGAAAACCCCGACGCAAAGTCAATCCGCATCTACAAGAGTGAGGGCGGCCAGCTGCTGTTAGACATCCCATTCTTGATCAAGAACTACGCGACATCCAAGCTCGCCTGGTCATCTGATGGCCACCATCTCTTTGCCGCCTCGTTCAGTGAAGCCAGGTGTTTTGATACCGCTTCTGGAGCTCTACTGCGCAAATGGTCTGTCCCTGGTGGTGGATCCTCTGCTCCTATCGTTCTGTCACGAAATTCAAAGTTCCTTGCTGTTGCCGCATTTAAATCAGTATCTTTCTGGGACGTCTCTACGCAGAAGCAAATCGGGATTGTCATCAAACGCACAAGCGCAGTGAGGTCCATCGCACTCTCCCCAGATGACGCGTCCATTGCGACGGGGGAGGATAATGGCAGAATCACCTTACAAAGTCTCCGAGATCTCATCCCCATATCGTACTTCACAGTAGACGTAAGCAGTTAACTCGGCCATGCGATCCATCTAACGTCTGCTCCTTTCGCAGCTGCCTTTCGTCTCTATCAGCGAGGAAGCATTCAGATCCTGGGTACAAGGCGATTTGAATAGCGTTGAGCAACTGTTGGCACAAGACATCACTCGTCCATTCAATGATTTTCACCTCTCGCGCGCACTCGCCCAACGCGCTGTTCTGCGGTCCCGCTCGAAACAGTGGAGGATGGCCATCGAGGACGCCCAACAAGTAAGGTTGTATATCTATCATGCAACCTCGTTTTCACCACCGCGTGTAGTCTATTCAGGTCCAGCGGTCTGCTATTGGTCATATCGCACTCGCAATCGCCCGCATCGGTGACGGCGATCACGAGTTAGCCATTCGTGCATTTGACATCGCCTTCTGCGATACTCTAACAAGTGAAAACAAACTACTCCTTTTGGTCAAGGTATTCCCTTAACTATTGTCTGATAGTCCCCATTTTTGACTCAGCTTCAGGCGATAATCCTGTTTGAGTGCGGGGAGCATGATGATGCCATTTTGCGTGTAGGTGACTTGATCGATATTGTGGGCGACCAATCGCTATATATCTCGGTTCGAGTGCGTATACAGTAGTTGGGACCTCCACGCGAGGCTGACAGCCTATCTGCAGGCGCAAATGCACTTTTTACTTGGAAACGCGTCGATGACGGAGGGAGACAACAAACGCGCAATCGAACTGTTCAAGCGCGCGCAAGAAGCCATCCCGATTCAAGAAAGTCCTGCCCAAGTGGTCATCTCGCTTGTAAGTGAATCTTCATCACGGAATTTGGTTGCCTTCTCCATAACTTTATTCCAAAGTTGTTTGGATGGGACTTTGGAAGACTGGCCACTGCAATCCAGTTACAACTCTACAGAGCCATGTATGCTGCGGGCCATACTGAAGTCGTGGAATCGCTTTCTGCAACGGTCGAAACACTCGGTGAAGAAGCATTAACCAGCCAAGGGATCACTGATTGGAACCCAGGCGTGTTTTGTCTCTCCGATATATATTCACGTGCACTAACTTTGGGGAATCAGATCTTGTGCAAAAATGTCTCACAATGCTGGAGACACACGCTGATGCAGCAGTGAGGTCCAGAGATTTCAAGCGGGGGATCTTGCAATACTCCACTGCTTTATCGCTCAATCCGCTAAACCCAGCGGGTCTTCTTGTCAAGCAAAGCAACGCAAGAGCAGTTCTGGGCTCCTGGGAAGAGGCGCTGAAAGATGCAGATCAGGTAACATTTTTCTCCTCCTGCTCTGAGACATTCCGAGTATGATTGTCTATACAGGCAATCAAGGCAGACCCTCTCAGTCCGTGGGGGCATGAGAAAAGGCACGCAGCCTTGCATGGTTTGCAGCGTTATGATGAAGCAATGGACGCATTCTCCCGCATGCTTTCCTTCTTCGAGGGTTCTCGCGATCCAGATATACGTCGTGAGTATCACTTCATCAGCGCCAAGTCGTGCTTCAACTCTCGTTATACAGAACTAGCAAAGAAATATGTTTCACCCTCCCAGTCTGAGACGGCCATAGACGAGGCCGCTCGTGCGGTCATCAAAATAGCCCCACTGGTGCTAATTGACATCCAAAGTGGTCGCCTATGCGACGGGCGAGAAAGACTGTATTTGTTCAAGTCCGAATCGCAATACAAAGAACTCATATCCTCTATGACGCAAGACCTGGACGAAAAACGCATCCAACGAGTAGTGGAAAAGTACTTTGAATATGTGACACTCTCCCATATGTGGCAAGGGAGGGAACCTTCGTTCCAGGACGTTGATCTAGCCCATTCAGTCTGGAGTCTTAAAATTGATGCGTTCCCCCTGCATGAGAAGCTACACAACTTCTGCAAAGTAGTGCGTGCGGACGGGTATCGGTGGGCTTGGAGCGATACGTGCTGCATAGATAAGACGATCAGCACGGTGTTGAACCAATCACTCAAAATGATGTATAAATGGTACGAAGCATCGACATCGACATTTGTCCATCTGTGGAGTGTAGACACCCCATCGGCCATTGGCGATCTCACGAAGAGCCTCTGGATGACGCGGGCCTGGACCGCACAAGAACTTCTCGCGCCGAAGGTGATCCGGTTCTACGACCGCAACTGGAAACCGTACCTTGGCGACACACGTCCCAACCACAAAGAGTCGCCGGAAATCATGCAAGAGCTCGCAGATGCTATTAAGATCTCTCGCGAGACCATCATATCTTTCCACCCCGACGATCTCACCGTCGGAGAGAAGCTAAGACTAGCGTCGACGCGGAACGTGACAGTGGAAGAGGATGTGGCGTACTCGTTGATCGGTATTTTCAAAAGCGACATCCGACCCGAATATGGGGAAGGATATGCCGCGCTGGGCCATCTCTTACAGGAGATCGTGGCACGCTCGGGCGACGTGACAGTGCTTTCTTGGATCGGAGAGTCTTCCCCTTACAACAGCTGCCTTCCCGCCTCTCTTTCAGTGTACACCAAACCACCTCTCGCCGTGGCTCTCGTCAAGGATGCTGAGATGGACATGCACGTCTCCGCACTGCAACGTTCGCTATCACAGACAGACGCTATACTCCTCCATGACCGTATCGCCCGTTTACCCCCAGCACGCTTCGCTGACCGTCGTCTCCACCTTCCATGCATCATCTTCACAGTTAGGAGGCTCGGCGTACAAAACTTCGGGAGCGACGAGGAGAACCATTACCATGCCAGGGTGTCTGGCATCGGCAGTGTAGCATTTCGGACACGAGACAGGCTCCCACTGACCGAGCCACGCAAGTTCGTCTTCGTGCACCCCTGGATCCGCGGACTGCGCGATCCGCTCGACGGCGTGACGTGGGACAGCACGGAGGACGACTCGGATGACGACGAGCAGCTTGACGACGACGCGTCAGAGTACATGTCGGCACCCGAGAGCGAGGCGGACGGCGCGCCCTCGTCACCGTTGCATGCTGTGCCCACCGCGCCGATGGACGAGTATACGCGGGCGTTGCGGTTGATCGTTCGTTTGCAGCAGCCTTTCCACGCGCTGTTGCTCCAGCAGCAACCGACTGGGGAGTTTACGCGTGTCGCTGCTGATTACGAAATCGTCGTGCCAGGGATCGACCGCTCGATCAACTTGGCTAGGGACATCCGTACAGACGTCGTGGAGATATTGTGACCCGGCCAGAGATATCATAGTCAGACTAGTAAAGCAATTCGTCTCGATCGCAGTGTTTCAAAATTGGCGTGTCCAAGTGGTTACGTAATTATAAGAAGTTCCAAACATCACGCGTCACGAGCTTCTTCAAGCGGCTACGATCAACCCTGTGAGACTCAACATCAAAAGTGTTGCAGATTCCCGAGGTCCTCCACCACATCTTAGAGTTTGTTGCTGCGGACTTGTCGAAAAGTCCTCGGTCACTGGGCTCAGATGCTCGGCGGTCATTAGCCATACTGGCTCGAACATCTCACACCTTCTCAGAAGTTTCTCTCAACCTCCTCTGGAAACGGCTATGCTCGCTCCTGCCACTCGCAAGCTGTGTGCATCGAGTGCTGTGGATGGACTCGCTGAAGGTAAATCATTCCTCCTTCAGTGGTATCATATCTCACATTCTGAAAAATAGAGCCCGCCGTCCCCTGCAGAATGGGAGGTCATTAATCGGTATGCGCGGCGCATCCGAGAACTCGAAATCACCGATGATGTATCTTGCCGGTTTTTGGAAGCTACAAGTTTCGGGCGTTTATCGTTACCCAATTTGAGGGTCCTCAAGTGGAGTCCTCGGGACGCCCTCATCGACTTCATTCACATCCGACCATTGCTCAGTCCCAGCCTCCTCTCTCTGGATGTCTATATAGAAGAAAGCAACTACGTTACCCTACTTTCTTTTCTCAAGAATTACCCCCTACTGTGTCCAAATCTGACAACAGTCAAGCTACATGTCGTTTGGACGGAGAACACGGAGTATCACTCAGACAAAATCATACAAGCTATTTCCACGAGCATCGCCAGCCAAATGAACCTGGAGTGTCTTGCACTTTCCACTTCAGTCAGTACCTCGAACTTCAATGGGATCTTTTTAGACCTCATAAACTTAAAACCAGCGCGAAGTATCCAGTGATACGTACATGCCAACTCCGTACCGCATTTCCGGTACTAGATTGCCACCCTTGCTTGACGATGCAACATTGGACCAAATCTTGAGATCACCGAAGCTCAGGACGTTATCCTTACTTGGGTGTAAGAGTTCTGAAGATTATTCTCTCGAAAAGGTTTCCACTCCACCCTCCGACATCCCTTTTCGAAATATCCAGGAACTGTGTTTGTCGATATCTCATCTTCTTGCTATCACCAACCTCCTTCGACGGCATGACCAAGGCCTTCGTCGGCTCTGCCTCAAATTTCGTGCTGTGCCAACCGACAACAGCCTGCAGGAATTTTATGCTGCATTGACCACTCCACAGCGGCAAGATTCTCTCGAGTCGATCGTTTTTAACCGCTTGGACCCGGATATTCCCAAGGATTGGATTGGACGCCGTCTCTCATACAACGCATTATGTCCCCTTATGTCGGCACATCGTCTCCGTGAACTGGTGGTTCACTTATTTTACCGAATATCGATCACTGACGACGAGTTGGCAAGGATGGCCAACAGTTGGCCCTCGCTCGAGGTCTTGAGTTTGGCTGGGCCCAGGACTGCTGTTTGGCCGGAAGAGACTCAGCGTATTTCGCTGGCCGGGCTGCTCCCATTGCTTGCATCCTGCCCCAATCTTCGAGAGCTCGTCCTACCTATCGATGCCCAGGATGTCCCAGAGAGCACCCCAGCGGGCCCTTGCAACGCTGCAATCAAGGCACTCCGGCTCACGCAATGCCCGATCAGTGATTGTGACCGCGTGGCGCATTTTCTCCGAGCGCACTTTCGGTCGCTTTCGTCTGTGCAAGGTGATTGGCCCGCCAGTGGATATGGTCCTCTATGGTCGGACGTTAATGCAAAGCTGCGGTTGCTGCGCGGAGAGGCTGTCGTGGAAGGCGGTTCGTTGGATTAAGCTTGGTAAACTTGGTACTCTCGTCTGTTCTCACGATGTCACGTTCTTCGCAGCCTACTTTGTATACATGTCGGTTCCTTCATGTTAGAGTGCTCGGTCAGGTGTTGTGCCATCGTTTGTTACCAGTCTGAGCATATTCCTATGTGTCCAGAAATTGAGGAAAGATGGAATATATGCGCCTGGGGTCACTTCAAACTTATCCTTTGCATGCCAGGGATCGCATCGTGCATTCCGCTTGGCGTACCCATGATGGTCACCCCATCACTGGAAGTCGATGACTTGTACTGTGTTTGTCCGTGGTTCCGATGGATAATCAATTGTACATTAAATTATAGAAGTTGGAGCGTGGACGTTCGAGCCTCGAAAACAAGCGAGTCGTAATGACAACTCAATGGGATCCCTCCTGATTCTCCTCGACTGAGGCTGGGGCAGTAGAATCGCCACAGCGAGGTAATTTAGCTCGATGTCGGAAATATCCATGAAACGCAGATTCCGCGTCCGTGAGCAGCTGCTCCAGTAGACGTCTCTGCTGTTCTGGAAGCCTGCAGTCTTCGGCGTCTTCCTTCAAGTAAGGCAACGATTCCGGTGCGCTCGAGCCATCGACGCTTAGGAGCTGTTGGACGACCTTGTCTTTCCACCGCCTCCAAACAGGTGTATCATTGGGGATACATGCATTGAGGATCTTGAGACGAACCTCGCGGTCATCATATCCTTCCATGGAAGAGCGGTCGACCCCATGGAAGACGAGTAGACAAGCGAAAACCGTCATCGCGGTCCGCGTACTAGTGCGAAACTGAAGCATCCCTGGGTCGTTGATCGCCCGCCAGAGTATCTTGGTTTGAATCTTCTCCTTTTCCAACGACGATAGGTAAGAATTGTACGCCCACGAGGCACCAAGCGAAAGGAGGAACATGATTTGGCCGAAGAGCGACCCTTGTGGGACCAGGAGAAGTTGGAGAAGGAATTGAAGAAGGAGCAGAAGGGAGGATACACCGATCATGTGGTGGCTGTCGGTGTGTTTCGTCTTCCCTTCATCACTCTCCATCTCATGGTCATTCTTGTTGTCTATATCCCCATCCCTGCTTGTCCCGATGGACTCCTCGCTGCCCTCCTCCTCTCTACTCTCTCTCTCGCCATCCTTCTTTTCGCTGCCTTTCTTCTTACCACCCTTTTTCCCGTCGCCCGCCTTGATTTCGAAACGTCCCTTTGTAATGACGTTCACATCCTTCTCCTCTCCCTTTATCACTACCACCTTTCCCTCTCCCAGCAATAATCCATGGGCCGGTGGAGATTCGCAAGCTGGCTCCGTAACGGATTCGATAGAGACCCTCCCCTCGCCAATGACCAAACTAGCCAAGCCACTGGAGATGATACCGATCAAGATCATGGAGAAGCTGACCCAGTCGTGGATCAGCGCACATATGACGCAAGTAACGGCGCTGACGGCAATGGGGAGGAGCCCAAGTAGAGCGCTCTTGAGGGGCTCCGGTTCGATGGGGGTGGCGTTCAAGTCGACGTTGTTCATGACCAGGTAGGCAACGTCGAAAGAACTCGTCTCCCTTCCTTTTATCGCAAGATATCCACGCTCTTTGATTCGCTCCATCGTCAGATATGCTAGATGCCCGGCACGCATCGTCGTCCCAGAGAAGGGCGCGATGTATTGAGGCCCCATCTTGCTGTCGAGACCAAACGTGACGGCGGGAGAGTCGTGTGAGCCTGGAAATAGCCCATCCCAGAAACGTGAGTTCGCCATTCTGCCAAAACGTTTTGCGATCGTATAACTTCCTGGGGAATTAAACCAACCAAGCCACCGTCGGCCCTTGTAAAGGTGGACGGTAGCCATTGCAGAGATGGCTTCTTTCCCTCCGAAAAAGCCAGCTACGCCAGCCGAGTTGAGATTGAACTTGGAACTGGCAAGAGGAGTGCTGAGGGGAGGCATTGCTAGGGGAGACTTGTGAAGACCTCGTTCGTCGTCATAAATACCTCCAGCTTTTCGAGAGGCGCTGAGATGATCTGGGACTAGCACAGGTTGGCCGTCCCGCCACATTCGTCCACACAGCTTGTAATCGTTCTATTATTCCCTGGCATCACAGTTGGGATCAGTCACTCTGATAAAAAGAATCGCGAGAAACGCTTCAGATGTCAACCAATTAAGGAGCAAAGATTTAGGAGTAAAAATTTTCGCCTATTGGCTCACTGGACACCGAACAAGATCAAATAATCAGAGAGAGAGCAACATTTTTACCCAAAGACGCTCCTTGTCAGCGTGAGAGAAATTGGATCGCCTGCGCGTCAGGCGCGTTAACCCTGAACCGAGACGCTGCTGCACTGGCCGCGGCGGCCATGTATCATGTGACTTGGAGTTTGAGGTCCACTGGCAGCAGCCCGTGGCCGTACATGAAGGTACCACATAGATAGGCTTTCATGAACACGCGCATAAGGCTGCGAGAGTGTAGAACTGGCGAAAGGAAGTGTCAGCTATCACAAAAATCGTGGAACCTGATGTGAGAAGTGGAAGAAGAAACCACCACTACGCACGGACACGGCGCCTTCCGGGGCCCATCGTGACGGACCACACGATCTGAGCGCTCTCTGTCGCTGGTTGAGCGAAGTAGCGCAGCGGCACAAGCCAAGCTTGAGAACCGCAGACCTGATGCCACTGCACAGAACCTGTCATGAGTAGACGCCTACCAGGCTTCGAAATCCCACCTTATCTCGAACGACCTGCCAGTGCTCTCACACGTCTGGGGAGGGATGGAGCATTTTTTTTTTCACAGAACGTCATTTGGCCAACTCCTCCGAGTCTCCTCAGGCCCCGTCCCGGCTGAACATGAAATTATGCAAGGTACCAGTGAAGAATGCCGATGG
>JBBPOD010000555.1:0-17168 GCA_038091255.1 Tylopilus intermedius | reverse complement strand
GGCAGTCTGGTCGCCCGGGGAGGGTGCTCGTACACGGGCACGAGCTCTCTATCTGTCGGAGCACGTTCTTTAGTTCGTGAGTATCTCGCTTTCGCCCTTGGCCCACCGTCCTCTCTCGCGTCCCGAGAGACGGTGTGGGGAAAGCTCGTCACGGAGATCTCATTTTGACCATCGTCTTGCCTGTTTTCACGTGGCTTATGATCGCCGATGGTGCCTTTCTCATTCAACGCTTCGGTCCAAACACACACCTAAAACACACCAGGTCGCGCACCTTTACGGCGCTCAACGGGCAATCTTATAAATGGTCGTTCGAGAACGATTCCTCGCTGGTACGTCGGATCCACCTTACACCCTTCAACACTAGGATGTTGTACTGACGTGACGCTTCCTTTTTCCTTCTCTGTCGTACGTACGCCCTTCGATACCTAGATGGCGAGCAACGATAGCAAACAAGCGCCAGCCGCGACCTATTTACCCTCGACGAGATCCAATCCTGGACTGATCCACATCACTCCACACGGTCTCACCATTACCGGAGATGTTCTCGTGACGTTTGTCTGTGTCGAAGGCGAACGACGGAACACACAGAAGAGAAAAACGACCTAGGACCCTCAATGAAACCCTTTTGTTATCATTATTTCGGTTATCGTCGGTTTGGGGGATCGTTTCGCGTTCGTCGTTTGCTCTTTTTGTCCTTGGTGCGACGTTCGGCATTCGTCTTGTTCTGATCACGTTTTATGTTTTCTTTGTTTCTTGTGGATGCTACCCTTATGATTCCCCTTGGTCATGTATTTGTATCTCATACCCCATGCCAAAGCTTACTCTCGGCTGATGACGTCGATGGTCTTTTGAACAGAATCGTTATTGAAACGCGATATCTTTCACTATCATCTCTGCCGCACGTGCTGGACGGGCTTGGACGAAAGATCTATATATACCCACATCGTCCACGCTCAAAACGTGCTCGACGAACTGCAGGTGCTATTATCGACTCCAAGAAAAAAAAGGGGTAGGTGCCTCCCACTGTGGCGACGGATTCGGGACACAGTTTGTGGACGGATATACCTGTCTAACCTGTGCGAAAACTCAAGGGAGGAGGCAAGGAGCTGATCCGTGATCATGGATCGGTGGGCCATGCATTTACTCGTAATGAGCGACGGCGTCCTCTTCGTCCCGTGGGGCTCGGCCGTGGTACGACGGGCTTCTCCGCTCTGCGAAGCACGGAGGGAACAGGCACCTGTTTCAAAACGTAAAGATACACTCCTGTTATCGTGATAACGATAAGCAACGCGGGGCACACGTTCACGTCGTCTGGTCGTGCATTCACTTTATCTCCAAACACACGGAATAACGACTCCAAAAAAAGAGAGATGGAAAGAAGGGCCAAAAAAACGACACGTCATGCATCGCGCATCGATCTATACCCCTGGTCCATAATTTTAACCGTCCAGCCCGTTCCGGTCCTCAGTAATAGAACACCGTTTCATATTTCAGCACCCGTAATACTAGGTAATACTGCGAAATCTGGCAGTCATCCCTATCGTCGCTGTCCAGGGACGTCCACAGCCAATCTATCTTGCTCTTGTGCACCTTCATTCTCTACTGGGCCGTCGCTCGACTGGATTGTACCCGCTGTCTGTGCCTCCACGTGAGACACGTCCGGTGCAGCGTCTACCTCTCCCTTCCCATTCCGCTCGAGCTTCTTCTCAGGAATCTAGCCAAAACACCGTCACGTCAGCAATGCATCGCCTCCAATAAATACAGCACCAACGACGGACCGGAAGTCGCACGATGTACGCCAGGAGCGTCGAACACGCCGCGAGGAAAAATACAGCCCGGAGAGAGACGGCGTACGAGTCCCTCGCGGCGCGCTGTAGATCGGGGGGAAGGCGCGCCACGAGCGTCGTCGAGTGGCGAATACGGCCTATTATCTGCGGCGATCACGTATTAGTGGGTGACGATGCTAGACTAGTCGATGAGAAATGGGCCACCACCTCGTCCGCATCGGGCGTCTGAATGCGTGCGCGCAATTCCGAGTCGAGTTTAGATTGGAAGATCGCGGATGAGACGGCGACTCCGCACACTTGTCCTGTACATCCAGCGACACGTCAGAGATCGTCCGAGGTAAGGTTAGCAATGATGGGTTACCGAGGCCACGGAAAACCTGTCCGAACCCTGTGCCAACAGCCATCGCACCCTCTGTGTATCATGGTGAGTTTTGATGCCATCATGAACATGCGTTGTATCACGCACCGGGCAAGTGCGCTAGTAATGCAACTGATTGTGGTAATGAAAAATGGTCAAGCATCAATGTTACTTATTAATAAGCGTACGTACTCAGCATCGTTTGCAGCACCACAGCGTTTCCAAAGCCCAGCGGAATCTGTCGTTACCTGGTCAACCTGATGCCGCACGAATGAGAGCAAACAATATTACAATGCTGAACCAAGTTTGCAGAGGACCCGAGTTCTCGTTTATGAGGGTAATCAAGACGATGCCGATGAATGGGAAAAAACCGAAAACAACATTGATCAACTTGTATTTTCCTGTGCGATGCATCATCCACCTATGAACCCGTCAATACACTCCGGACACGACACAAGGCGCAAACAACTCACCCCGCGAACAACGATCCAATAGACATGCAGACGCTATTAGGTAGCAGATGAAGGCCTAACACCGTCACACATACATGGCGCAGGTCATAAAAGGATTATCTCACCTGCCACGGCTGCACTTGTCAATGCAACAGTTTGGAACCACATAGGGAAGAAATACATGACCGAAAAGTTGCATAAGGCGACGAGAAAGTTGCTTATCCCTACCAACACAGGGACACGCTGCTTCAGTAGGAATGGTGCAAGCACGGGTTCTGGAGCAACTAGTAGCTCTACCAGCACAAACGCAACGGAAAACACGCAGGCGAAAGCGAGTGGAACGATGACCCAGGGGTCATCCCACTATGGTAACGTCAGAGTGTTCTGAACCAGGAAGGTAAGACAAAAGTACCGTGTAGTCTTCATTGTACTTCGTACTCAGGAACGTCAGGAAACCTCCCACCTTCCAGTTGACGTTGCCCAAAAGGTATGCTTAGCGAGAGATAACCACGCACCGCCACCAGGAGTGTGAAGCTGCCACCCCAATCTATTCTTGTTAAGATGTCTTTGGTACTTTTAGCCTTTCCCTGGAGGGATATCAGCAAGTTGTTCCGGGGTTCGTAATACTCAGGCTTACTGGAGTGACGTAGCGCAGATTATATGTGGTTAGAACGAGTGATAATGCAAAAAGGGGTAACTGCATAATAAACGCCCATCGCCATCCAAGCCTATTGGAACAAGGTTCAGACGCTGTGACAAGAGGGAGACAAAGAGCATCTACCAATCACTCACGAGACCCCCAATAGGTCCTCCAAGTCCCATACCGAGCTGAAGGAAATGAATGACTCGACAGGACAGCCCAAGATCGGGAAACATACGCCATTGAACAGTGCAGAAAAACCCTGCGCCAAACCCCTGGACTGTGTCATATCGTCAATGATCATCGCAGCGTAATAATTGAAACGAGTACATACACGCAAACTGTACATGTCACTGATGACGATACTTATCGCGGGCGGCATTTAGATTGGATTGGCTCCGGCGTACAGAACACGGAACATCCCAGAACTCACGATGAAGTTGTCTGAATGCCTCCGCCGCCCATTCCAGAAAACTACCGATTGTGAATCTTGTTGTCAGTGTTTGCAATTCAGGGAACCTACGAATCTAGCCAGAATAAGTATCTCCATGTTGCTTGAAAACCCGCACGCAGCGGTGCCTAACGCCGCGGCGATGACAGCCGTTTGGTTGGCACCTCGCCGCCCCAAGACATTGCACAGGCGACCGTAAAGCGGAGTAAAGGTGCAAACTGCCAGCAAGTATCTGGAAACCAGGGTACTGTCAGAAGAAATCGGATAGCATATTCCATAACCACTTACGCTGTTCCCAACCAACTTGCCTCATTGGACTTGTTAAATTCCGATGAAATAGAAGGTAGCACTGTGTCGTTAGTGATCAATTATGGTTGAATTGGGGGTTACAGAGTCCATGCACGTACGTGTTGCTACCAGGGTAGCTACAAGCAGCTCAGTTAGCAATACCCCACACCAAGATAAGGTACGTACTGTTTAGAGACTAGAAAACAAAAGAGGGTTTATCGAAAATGTCTGGAATCATGCTGAGGAATACACAGACCGAAAGAAACGTAGCAGACCAAACTCCAGCAAGAATGGCATAGCGTGTCGATCGTGAGATCTCCAGCGGGCCGACCGGCGAAGTTGGCTCGTCTTCCGCGCGGAGCCTCGAATGTATCAAAGGATCGCGTTCTGTCGCCATCTCAAGTGAACAACTGACTGAGGGTATCGAACGGCGACAAAACCAATACCGCCTTAAAAAGAACGAGTGGTCCCACAGGATTCCAGTACTTTCGGCACCGCGCGGCACGACGAGTCGGGCGCAGGCCGATGTGTCGCGTTCATGTGCGCCGCTCCAAGCATTTTCGAACTCCGATCCCGCCGGGGCTGCCGGTAACCCTTTTCTGACCCTCACTCTGGTGACACCACGACCGAATTGAATCGACTCAGCACTGAGGCTCGTGCTATCTTTGTCGTCCACCGCTCCTAATCATTGAAACCACAAATTGGTAACAATGGTTCCCCGTTGCTACATCAACGGGCAGCACCACGAAGTCGACGTTGAACACGCTCTGAAACGCGACATTATCCTGGGTCCGACGGGCTGACAGCATGACAAACTGCCCAGCATCTCATATTAACCGGTATGGGAAGCGTCATATCTGATTGGCAACCTCTAGCAGGTTCCTGCGGCGAGCCCTATTTTACATCAAAAAATCACGGTTTATTGCCCCTCAGGGCCTTGCTCTCGACGGAGATACCGCTTCGTCAGAAAAGGACAAAGTGCTCGATCGGGCGTACTTAGAGCGCGCATTTTACCGACGACAATGTTCGTCCTGCCTTGGAGATCAGTGACAGGTGTCGCCGCATCTCGAGGTCAATTGTCTCGATCAAGAGAGCTTCTCGGGGTGTTCCGATCTTGCGGTGTTTTGATAATGACATCGCCGTTCTGATTCGACGTCGGCCATGTCGTGTTCGACGCGCTCGGAGATCATCGACATAGACTATTAGCGACAACGAGGGGGAGGCTGCAAGAAGCAACGTTATTGTTCCTTGCGTGCGTTTCAGATTGTTTCAGGTGAGTCTGACTCAAACATTGAATTCTCATCTGTGACACAGTGTATGATGCAGGTACAATCAGAGAGGAGCGACGTAAACATTTGTCACATCGTCTTCCGTCTTCGCGCCACATCTCTTCGTCGTCCAGGCCGGAGGGTTAATTATCCATATTACCCGGCCATCGGGGTGGCACACCGTCAACGCCACGGTGTTGTGACCTACTGCAAAGAGCCGACGTCCCGAAGCCACACTGACACGCAAACTCCGAATCAGTGATTTTCCACACACACTCCCTCCCTTACAACTCCCTCTGGAGGTGGCGTTGAAAAAACATGTTTTCCCAAGGGGTACTTGCGTGATTATCCTGTTTGCGAATCAATTGTGCGGCTGCTGAGCAGTGGCCACCATAACCAGCTGTGGAAGTGAGGTACGCACCATGAAGGGACTCATTGAATGTACAGGTCGATTAGTCAACGGCAATTCCCGTAAACATCGGCGAATGTCCCGCTTTCAAGTGTTTCTTCCCTAACTTCTCCACTCAAAATCCACTATAAACTCCAACATAATCCTACCTCAGAGATGTTGCCGCATCAGAGGAGTTCACGATGCAATACAACCATGTGGGGATGCTCTTTTACATCGCCCGAATCTCTTATCTGATACGTGAAGTGTTCCGTTAGTCGAACGGGTCGAGAAAGGGACCAGTTGACAGGCCATCGCTCGGATCCGAAATCCACGGCAGGGTACCAGTAAGTAAAAGACTTTTTGCACCCATACAAACCCTCCCGCGTTGCGTGCATGATTTTTAATTTAATAGATAGGCTGGCGTTACCACCATCTTTGACATATCCACAAGTGCGCTTGCTACCAATCATTGTGACGACCTCAGGTCAAAGACGGTGAGAAGACAGGTATGCCGTAGGCTTCCTAATACAAGGTATATCGATTTTCGTATATGGTATCAGTGGTATGACAGGAGTAACTCACGTTCGGTCCGCTCTTGAATGCCTGTAGGGCGGCAACTGACTCCACAATCCATTTTGTATGATTCGGCAGCTCGTTTCAGGGCTGCGAAAAGATTGACGTTGTGTTGACCTGCTCACTCCACGGTTCCGGAACCATGGTCAGGCACTGCTCTCCGCGGCGTCCTAACGGCAAAGTTTTACGGGTCATAACGTACACCCGCATGGTGCGTTGGACCTGGAGAGTTGAGTTGAGCGATCAAGTAAGCGGCCACACATCGTTGAGCACTCACGTACTAGATGCCAATCGCCACCGCGGATCCGCCGCGCGCATTACAGCAGTTGGAAGAACCACTCGGAATGAGATACACAGCACAGCTCTGGACAGGGTCATTCGAACAGAAAAGGTTAGGCGTTCAGAGAGTCCCCCTTTTCCGCCATCGTTGCGCCGTCTAGGTCGTTGTTTCCAGGCGATCGCACGAAAGAAACGGCTGGGACCATATGGACCACCGACTGTTTTCCCCACACCACTTTTTTGAGCCCGCATCGGCGTCACAATATACCGCCAAAGGTCACCTGGCCCTATCCCTCTGGGTTAGTGAATACCCCCCGGCCCGCAGGTACGCCGTCAGTCACGTTGACAGGGAGAAAAAAAAATGTTGTCAAACTGTTACAGTGGCACTGCCTCATCACGCAGGATAGCTCTGAATAGGTTGACACCCACGCGCCTACCACATCGATTCCGATCATAATTGGTACTGTCCATGATGGGGAATGCATGGACACACGTTCCGACTTTGCAGCACATTCTCTCGGGAGCTCCCGGGATCATGCCTGCCATGATGGCAGGTCGGCGTTCCAAATATGTGATGTGACCGTATACTTGATTGGTAAATCTGGCCCTCCCGCGATAACGGAAACGAGGACGTGCGTTTGCTACTTTTCGCGGGCCGCTTCGAGGAGAGGAAAGTTAACCGGTTGCCTGCAGGACAGGGATCAATCAATTCGAATCCCCTGTCGTCGAAACGGTTCTATATCTCTTTCATCGACTGGGATAGCGTAAACGCGAAGAGATACGGAATCATCGCTCCACGGAGCCCTGGAGTTGGTCGTACCCCGACATGAGCTGACGAGATGTTATTGATGCCAATGTGCTCATTTGGTAACCCACCACCTCACAAAAGTGTTGCGACTGCCCTTTGTTGGTTTGATCTCCGCGACCACCCCACTCCGCGTTGGTGCATGTGATGGAATGCAAGGCACAGAGAACGGAAATGCTTCCGTTAGGCTCTCCTCGTTAATGCAAGGGAGGGGTCAAGAATTAAATTCTTTATACATCAACAAGACGGCGATTTGTATGTATACAATATTCCGACAGGAGATATCTCCTCGGCTACAGTCAAGAACTACTAGGCTAGGCAAAAAAATAATTAGGTGATATGCCAACAAAGCAGCCAGGTCTAGATTATCGTTCCACACAATTGAGTGCGACGAGCGAATTAGCGCTCAGTGCCTCATTACTGCTTGTTGGCAAGTCGGGCACATGCTGTTGATGTTGGGAGCTACGAGAGGGGAATGAGTAACGAATAGCGAGCAAGCATCGATTCGAGCGCACAGTATTGTTGGGGATACTGCCGGCTAGCAAGAATGGAAGTTAAATTCTAATCAGCGACAAGCGACCCGAACAGGGCGCGGAGCCATACTATTGCCAGCACGTCTGCTTGCATCCAGGCGCGACACAGTCACGCGGGTGGTTGGGACTAAATTTGCAATTGCGATTCTCGCAAACGATCTGTTGCGTTGGCAGTCAGAGACGGTGACACACGTGAGATGTGCAACTGACGAGTTCTTCGGGCTGCAATGTGAATCAGTCACGTCGGCCACCGTGAAAGAGGGGGGGGAAGAAAGTCGCTCGCATACCAAGGTAAAGGCATGGCCACAAGCCAAGTAGACGTTGCGGACGCTGGATAGCACGGGAGCACCATAAACGATGAAGTAACAGTGCCGCTGTCCAGCAAGCACACTCACTGTCTCCAGCGGCACATTGATTCAGTCAACGAGGAGGAGCTTTAAGGTACTGAAGAGGTGACTAGGGAGATCTTGCGAGGAGGGCGATGGTATAGATGGGTGACCCGCTAGCGCCTTTTATGCTCCGAGCAATGCAATGAGATCATCATCTGGACGACAACTGTAAAGGACCCACAGGCATGCCATACGTCACGTTAGGGTTTAACGCAGGATTCAGACGTCGCCACGCCAGCGCAAATTGAGACCTGATTGCTCAGCCATCCATAACGAGAGATGGCGAATGGATGCAGTGCGCCAGTTGATAGGGTTTCGCAGGAACTTGTCGTCGAGAAAGACTAATCGAATAAGGAATAAAAACAAATCACTAACAGGAATGCGGGTCGTTAGACCGGTGGGCGCCTCAATCAGGTCACACGAAACCTGAACCTCGGCGAGAGACTCCGGTTTTGGATAAATGAGAACTGTCAGAGAGGGTTTAACCGTCACAAAAGTTGATTAAACATGTAAGTAACCGCCCTGGCGCACGTATTTTGAGGGCGAGGATAGGCAACAGAATGAATTTGGAAATTGTCATTGTATGAGAGGTAACTCGAAGTCGTGACCCTTGTTGCCGTTAGCTTTGGTGCATCCCCCTGCATATGACTGTAACGGGTCAGGTAGGATGAGAGAGACGCGTGTCATAACGATATTAACGGGGAACTTTCCGTTGGGAGTTGCCACCAGCCCGCGTTGAATGTAAAACAAAACGACAAATATCTAAGTAATGAACAAGTGGTCGTCAAGCTTGGTTAGGCCCCAAGCTTGCCAGGGTGATCGTCAACCGCCACACCCGATCGATGAAACTTTGTTGTGCGCGTTGATGAGCTGACTAAGACAAAATTGGTGTGCATAACACTCCCAGGCTCTATCATCACGGGTGCATTGCAGCGGCGGACAAATGCAATGACAGAATCAAATCAGACGTCTGCAGTGCCTTTATCTGTCTCGAAGGAGAAGAAGGCAAAAATTTTCTACGAACACGGCAAGGTAAGCTGCGCGTTCGAAGCACCTGTCCCTTCTTGATGACCAGACCTTGCTCTCTCCTATGCTCACAGGACGCATTGGCGCTAGCACTTTCGGTAGCTAATATACAAGAAGAAAAAGCGTTCCTGAAGGCAGAAAGACATCATCAGCCACAGGTAACTCGATACCACAGTCAAAAGCAATCAACTCACTACCACATGTTGTGGCACAGGTCGGTAAGTCTCGAGCCGAGCGGAGGGATCGGGATCGTGCGGGTGGCAAGAAAAAGCGACTGGTAAATCTCCGGATGGTCTATTACGGACGAAACTTATTTTATTTCTCGTTCCCACTGGCAGGAGGCGACCAAGGCAATGATTCTGAAACGACGCGCCGAGGCGAAGAAAGAGAAAACGAAGTCCCGCAAGAAGTCTACGAGTCGGCTGCGACAATGCCATGACAATGCCAAAATCACCGCACCAGGGGACCCTACGAGGGCCGCGCCTCGGAAAAGAGTCTCGTTTACTTGAATTGCCGGTCCATCTGCATCAATCCTCGCATTCCGAGCAGTCGAGCGATGCGGCGGCAAAGCGATCTGATCGCAATTTGACGGCTGTCCATCAAGGTGTTCCAGCATTCGAGATTTGGGGAGAGAATTGCTCGCATGTCCAGATACAATACAATACCTGCCCAATGCGTGTAGCTCGGCGAATGCAACTGTCATGGTGATCACCGCCACTGTTCTGGAACTTCAGGTTCAAAGATCAACGCAACGTGGGATGCTATCGGGTTCGGATATAAGCTAGAGTTTTTCCAGGACAAGGGGAATGAAGGAACGTATGTCATTCCAAGTCGGATACGACCGACTCACTGCCAAGTAGTACTGGTGCAGTCATAACAATGCTTCGATTACGTCAGCATGTCAGTTTGTTGTCTTACGTAATAAAGTATACGATTTCGAACAAGGTCGTTGTGCAACTCTTGTCCACCTACCTTTTTGACGGTCAGGCCAGGTACGTCCTCCCTCAGATCCCTCGTTGTATTTCAGCTGAAAAACTCACCTCGTTGAGATAGGATCTGTGCAGGGACATCCAATGTCGCTTTACACCCCCATCTTCCCGTCGTTTCATGATTCCACTACCGTGCACAAGGGCCACCCTGAGAGCACTTTGGCGGCTCCCATCGAGAAGCAGCAAAGCTATGTCGAACTCTTACGCGATATACACCTGTTCCTCTCCACGCAGAGCGACATGTTATCGCCCCCTTCTCGCCCAAGTTCCCCCTTGTTTGACCGTCGCGTCGAAAAAGTAAGGAATGAAATTAAAAGTGTCATTAACACGACACAAGGCGAGACGTCGAGCGGAAAGTGGACTCGCATTAACCAAACCTTGAAGTTGGGATGCGTAAGGGGAAGGCACTGGTCGGTATCCGAAGCAGGTCCCTCCCCACCCGAAGAAGCCCCGAAGTGGATTTTACCAGACGAAGAATCCGAGTGGATCGAGTGGGAAAAGAAGATGGAGGAGAGCAGACGACTCAAACGGAAGACGAACGTGTCTCAGCAAATGGACACAACGGTTTCCACCGTACTGGACTCTCCGAACACCAGTCAGGCCAACTTCGCGAAGCAACTGACTCGGGCTTACAATTCTGCGCGTGAGCGGCATCCTCGCGATGTTTCCCCGACCACCCTGCGTGCTGCCAAGGAAAAGGTCAGAATATGGCAGGCGTCCATGGCTGCAGAGGTGCAGCATAATACGGGCTCTTCACCCGCTTCCACTTCAGCGAAAGCAGTCGTCGCAGGAGAAATCGGGGCAAGAGACAAGACTGAGAAACCGCAGCAGAGCAGTCGTGCCCTTGATTTCGCAGTCGTAAAGCCCGCAGCAAGATCGATCATTGATAAGAGGGGAAAGGGTTCTCTGTCGCGTTCGACTGCTCGAGGTGGTTCCGCCCCTGTGCGTTTGCATGAGCCGAAATCATCTACACCGTCAAAAGCAGTCGATGTACCGGAAGCCAAAACTCCTATTGACAACGATCAAGGTGGTTCCAAACAGCTCCCCGAAGCCCTGCCCATGAAGGATGATATGCCCAAAATCGCAGATGTACCAGAAACGGTGAGACCCAGTTAGGTCATGGAACATAAATTTTCTGATCCCCGTTCTGCTGTAGCCGTTCCTCCCACCGTCATTCCCAGCGCATCTGGAGACATCGACACCACTACCTGATTCTGCAATGATTACTCGCGCGAAACCGTCACCGATTTTACCCTTCCCTGCGTTATCGTCTACGCCACTGCCGTCAACATCTGCAGATCCTCACGCTGCCAAAGAGTCGTCTTCCCTACCACCACAACCGCCACAAATTGACATTACGCAACCAAGGAAACGATCTCGAGTGCTGTCCCCGTCATTGTATAGCACTCAGAATGACCCACGACCGGTTACTCCGCCGGCTAAGAGATTACGGACCCCGTCGCAGAGTCGCTCCACTCCACGTTCCGAACTTTCAAAGGCAATGTCGCCAAATGGGGGTCTGGACAAAGAGACTAGTATTCGAGATGAGGCACGGGGACCGAATGTTGGCTCGACAGCATCTCACCAAGAAAAAGCGGATGCGCTTAGGATGACATCAGGTGTACCCTCAACTCCGGGTGCAAATGATGAGCCTCCCACGAGGATGGACCCACAGGGCATTCCTGAGAAAATTCCATCGCCAACCAAGTCTGTCAGGTCGTACTTTTCTGCGCCGGACTCTGATGCCGCTGATTCACCACTGAAGGCGAACTTGCTGCTGGAATCTCCGGTCAGTCCTATGCTTTCATACGCGCAGAATCCGAGTAGCTTCCTACCACAAATTACGTCTACGCAAGCGGGTAGGGGATCCCCCACTGCGGCTCGAACGAATCAGGAAATGTTTGGAATGGGCTTTAGTTCTCAGTTTGATGTCGAGAGACACGTGGACCATGTCAGCGAGATGCTGGAAAAGGACGTCGACTTTGACGGGTGGTTGCGGGACACCCGGACGGTCGAAACGATTGGGGATTAGTGGCGATGAATGTAACGCATGTAGTCTATTTTTGACCGAACGAACAAGGGAATCTGAAAGAGAACATGGCCTCGAGGTGGACGCGCTACGGTAATCACGTGACCTGAGTACTACCACAGTTCAATATCAGCGCGTGTCCAACCACAAACGCCAACGATGAGTCGCAGAGACTCGAGGCAGTCACTGAACACAAGGCAGAACGACGCTCTCACCGAATTCGAAAACTGTACGTTTTAATTCAACCACGACAATATTTCTGTTCACTTCCTCGCAGTCAAGAAGAAATTCCTGCTCGCAAACAAGCACATCACCAAGTACGCTCTTGTTTCATTTCCCAGAGCGACGCTGAGCACCTTCTCTCGATCTCAGGCTCAATTCAACACTGAGTGTTCGAATAGAGGAACTCCAAACCGAGATATCTACCCTATACGTCGAGAATCTACGGCTTCGCGCTTCTGAGATTGCGCTCGCTGCACAACTAAAAAAGGAGCAGGAGAAATCGAGGAAATTTCTCGCAGATGCGGAAGCTGCGGTACGCCCCCGCTCTGCCATCTGCATTTCTTCCTCTCTAGACTCACCCCCGCCCGTCCAGACCGCGAATCTCGCCAAACATCTCGGCTTCCTTCGGCAGTCGTTCAGTGCCCCGCCCAGCATGCCTTCCCCAACACTGGAACCCAAACCACCACCGAAGGCGCGCAGACCCATGTTGGATCCCAACACATCTCCGCAAATGCCACGACTTTCCCGCGCTCCGAATTTTCCGGGGATCTACGAGGACGACGAGGTGGCATCTTCTCCAGAAGCAGAAGAGGACGACGTCGTCCACGTCAACACAGCGGCGCGGCGGCGAACTAAGGACAAGCAGTCGTCGTCTCGCTTACTGTTGCCACCCCGGCCAACATCCCCACTCCCCTTGCCACCTCTTCGCATCGACCTGGTAGAGCGTGAATCGTCCACGAAAAAGAAATCGAGTCGGAGACAAAGCGGGTTGCTTTCCGTCAACACGGACGTTGGCCCATCAATGAGATCGGAAAGACCCGAAGGTCCAATACATCCGAGAGCGGCTAGCCCTGCCTTGGGGTCGCCTGAGCGTAGGAACGCGGGGTTAGCTGAAGATGATGAAGAGAGGCAGGTTGACGAGATGATCGCCTCAGGATCAGGTCTCACAGAGGAACTGGACATGACGTCACGAGCAAAGAAGGAGAAGAAGGAAAAGAAGTCGAAACTGTTGGAGAGGGACGTTGTGCACGAAGATGCTGACCTCGGGGCGTTCAGAGTGAAGGAGAGAAAGAGACGCAAGGAAGACGATGGCTCTGGCCTCAAGGATGTCACGAACTCACCGAGAAGCCGTACCACTCTCCCACCACTGGATACCCACACCTCTGGTGCGTGTAGGTCCCAGCCTTCTCTTGGCTACTGGCCCTTCTGACCCTTCTTTCGTAACAAGATCGAGATCGCCAGCGCACACCAGAGACGGATGCCCCCACTTCTGCTGCCACCTCTGTCACCACATCACGAACGTTCTTGTCAACACCTGCGACCACCCCACTGACCACGCCCCAGGTATCCCAGTTGCCAACACCCCGCACGTCCAGTCCCGTCCCTCCATGCGCTACATCCGCCTCCGAATCTGACGCACCGCCAGGAGGCCGTGAACGTCGCGTCCGCAAAAGTATCAATTATACTGAACCCAAGCTTAACACGTGCGTCCGATTCTCGACGGTCCTACACACTAATTCCAATTTATCTTCTAGAAAAATGCGCAAGCCTGATCCAGTCCCCCTTGCTCCAACCACGACGGCCCCGAAAAAGCGCATTTCGTCAGCGGCCACCCAGAGCGACGACACGGACGGACGATTATCGTTGGACGGCCCTTCCAGACGCCCGGTGTCCCCTCTCCAACCACCCGCTCCGAAACCATTGACGGCGACGTTAGGTTCCTCTTTGACGAGCGGCAGTTCCTCTATCAAGCGCAAGAAATCGCGACCATTTACACCTGTCGACGACGACGACGATAGCGACGGCACGCAAGCAGACGCTGAATACGGCAATAGCACCGTGAATGGCTGGGTCAACACGGACGGTCGACGACGAAGTGCCCAGGGAAGTACAGCGCGGGGCAGCAGTAGCCTCCGCCGGGTGCTCGAAGCTGACGACGCAAGACGGAACAGCCTTGCTGTCTCACCCGGATAAAAGCGTCCCGCTGGACTGATCGACCCTCTTTTTTTCCTAGGCTTATTCTTTCCTATTGATGGCATGGATAACGACGATAAGCATGAAGTACAATATGGATACCAAACTCCATCCACGTGTAGTTATAAGTTGTTTTTCTTGTTTCATTCTTTTCTTCTTTTTTTTGGATCAACATTCGTGACGAATTTTACGACGTTAATTACAATGTTATTCAAAGCAATACTTAATATTTACAGTGTATACCGTCCGCACGTATGGTGCGCATTGCTGACGAAACGGTCTCAAAGAAGTCTAGGAATAACAACCTTGGGGTATCAATTGGTATACAGGATCGAAGTCATCAAAAGTAAACCTGGTCGCATCGCTCAGAAATCTGCGCTGTGGAGCAGGAGCGAAACGCGGAGTGCTCACCGCTGCATTCGGAGGGCTCGCGGCTCCGCCAATTCTGATAGAGGTAAGCAACTTCGTCTAGCAGAAAAGCACTCGCGCACGCACATATTCAGGGGCCAAGACGTGAAGAAAAAGGTGTATCTTCCCGTTTCCTTGCATACTTGCGACAGCCCTTCGAGGTCAAAGAATTCACCTAAAAAGGGTGAAGGAAACAGTTTAGACTATCCATGCGATCGAGGAAATGGACACCTGCCTATGGGCATTCCCCACAATCTTCGCAGATGAGCTTCATGCAGTCTGATGTCCAATAAAGTTCGGCGCCACTCACCCAATGATCGTCTGACAGGAGAGGAGGCGCGTCAATCTCGACGACAGGTGATCTAATGCATGTATGACCCACCTGGTGAAGCGCCGGCACGCCTTGCGGAGCAGGCCAACGCTATTTTGGCGCACGGATCAGCGTGCGTTCATTGTCGGGAAAGGCGCCTCTGAATGTGCACCTACCTCGAGGGAAGGCTGGTCGGACGCGATCGCAGCAAAGTGGTTGTTCCTGGTACGCCCCGCGTGAGCGTTCGCGCCTTGCAAGCGATGAATAACGGGGAGGTCGTACCATAAGAAACGCTTCATGTCCTCGCTCTGTTCGATGCCGGCACTAGAAAGCCAAGCGCATACGACACACGTGAGGGCCAGGATCTGCGAGTACATGGAAACGCGACGCACAATCGTTCCACCTCGGGCCCGCCATTCAGCGTCGCCTTGGCGTCCTTGTCGGACGCGTAATACTTTTGGATGAACCCTACACGAATGAGCAAGATATCGGCCGGTCTGAACGTGACGCCCTGCTTCTTGGCGCACGCTTCGAGCTCGGCGACGCTGATCGGGTGGGTCGTCCACGGGTCGTAGGGGAGCGCTTTGCCGTCCGCGGTGTAGTACTCGATGAGGTCGAGGAGGACGCCACGGCCGCAGATGCCGTGGTTCGACCAGTCTGGTTGGGAGTGCGGGGTGAAAGAGGAACGCGGCGCGCTCAGTCGTCAAAGACGTGGCAGCGTCGATGATGTAACCTACTGTGGATGCCGAGCTTCACGCGGGCATGATCGATCTCGGACGGGTCCTGAATTTCCATTTCGCCCTCTGAGAGTGCATCTGCGGGCGTGCTGATCGACGTAGCGTTGGGTGATGAACGACGGAAACCCGGATTGCGCGACACTGGACGTACTTGTTGTAAAACACATTATAAGCGCGCAACCCATAATGCTTGAGACCGTCCCACTGCGAACCCGATTGTGTGTTCTAGAAAGAGCACTGTCAGCATTGGCCTTCATCAAGGAGCGGCGATGAGCACGTACGATATGTATGATATCGTCTCTGATCGGGATAGAAGGCGAGTCCTTGACAAACGTCCTAATCGACGGAACTTGGCGTCCGAAAGCGGGCTATCATATCGTTCCTCAAACATACTCCGCCCATACATCCGATAAAACGCACCCTGAATGGAAAATGAATCGGCCTGTAGACCTCGCCACGTCAGTCCCCCTAAAGCGACGTCATCCAACACCCAGCGACGCACCAATTCAACGAAACCGTCTTTCCAGAGCTGTCCATCCGACCAACAAGGCACGATCACAAATATATGAGCTAGCCATTCACGCCAGCATCATCACGCAAGAGCACCCACCGGACTTCCTCATGCGCGGCCCTCTGGACAACGTCCTCTGTCAACAAATTGATCGTCCCCAACTGGTCGTCCTTGCCCCACACTCCCCAAGCACATCCGTTGAACTCGTTGAACTTGGGGAGCTCATCAAATGTAGGGAGGACCTTGGATACGGTGCCATTCGCGATGGCTTTGCCGTTGGTCCCTGGATGGTGAGCTTCAATGACCGGCGCAGTGACAACACTTGGGGACGCGGGCTGTTCCCGCTTGCCATTCTTCACAGAAAATATTCGCTTTATCGCAAGAGACGACATGATGAAGAAAGAGAATGCGGGGGATGTATCAGCGAACTGGGATGTCACACTCACGGCGAATATATAACTCCCCTCACACGACTCAGGCAAAAGCCGAGGTCCGAGGAGTATCCTATGCGGTCGTTTCCAATATCAGTGGATATTGTGGATACTGACCGTTGAAACTTAGCTAGCAGCCGACAGTAGCCGATGGTTAGAAGGTTCAGGGGCTCATATGTCGACCAACGGAACAGTCGACAGCATGCCCAAAATCCAGCTGACCTGTCAAATTGTGGAAAAAGTATAAATACACGGTTGCGGACACTACTAGAACCATTAGGTGATACGGGGCATATGATATTGTTCATCCCCTGATG
>JBBPOD010000554.1:0-17177 GCA_038091255.1 Tylopilus intermedius | reverse complement strand
CTCGAACCAAGGGTAGTCGCCGTGCGGAGGCTGTTTCTACACTTCGCCTTAGCCCAGCCTCAAACGCGGTGGGGATAAACGGGAACAATGCTGGAGAATGTGAAGCTGGGCAAGGCGCTCAAACACTTCGAGGATATATACGAAGCTCGATGATGTTTCATGTCAAGTGGGCCTTTCGCGTGGCTTGGATGCTGTTGGGATTCTGACCATTCTGGAGAGTTTGTCACACCGGCAACTTGAGCATCTAAAATCCACAGGATCCTAACCAGTGCGCTCCGCGGAAATCCATCGCCCATCGCCCTCGTTCTTTTCCAAACTGGGTAATGCGAAACACGATTCCTTTGATATTCCGAAACAAGTGGCTTATGTGGCAGGTTATGGTCCGCGCGGAGACCGGGGGCAGGTGCGGTTGATTGGCTAGTATTTCAAATCTAACATTATTGGATCGAAGGCATAGGCGTCGCCGTATTATCCTGATGTTGCTGCTATTCATCTCCGACCTAGTTCCTCACCCACATTTTCACGTCAAATCCAACCGGGACCTCCATGCGTGCGGCTATCTGATCACTAGAACACGCGACTTCTACCAACGTCGTCAAGTCAAGCAATGGATCTCAGTGGTAGGGGTCGGCTCTACTGCAGAGCCAACCCATCTGGCCGACCCTTTCCTCGGTTTTTAGTCATTGATGACAGTGACAGGGATGACGATGTGTCTACTTGGTAATGGACGGTGATTGAGCCGGATGCCATGTAGGTGAAAGCTTTTGATCCACGAAGAACAACGACACTCACCGGCGCCTGGGCATATTTCCGTCTAGAGCAATCGCGCGGATCTGTTCCTGTTGTCAATCACTATGTTACGTGCGAATCTCGCCGCCGCGCGCACTGCCAGGTGGTGGTGATCGCTTGCCACAAGGCCTTGAAACACCTGCACTCCTTGACCATGGTGGGATTCTATCTGAAAATGCAGAGAGTTATAAAGCGGTAGCCGTCGATAAGATGAGTAGTGGTTTTTCAAACATTCTATTCATTGCTCGCCATCTTTTCATCCTATACCTCATGTCGTCTTCGCTGCATTCTGCGCTGGCTAGCCTTCAGCAAAGTGACTACATAACTCGTATGCTCATCCTCACTTACAAGAGATTAAGGATCGAAATCCTATTTCAGTTGCCCTAACTGCCGCTGTCGCATACGATTACAGTAAGGGGGCTCCATAGGTTTGCTCTGATACAAGATTACTAAATTATGCTTTGTCAGTCCTTACGCTCGCCAGCGAGGTATCAAGCCACGCTCCCATACCAATAACAACGTCTGTCTCACTCATAGTTCATATGATCTAGATTGAATACATCTGGGTCAGCAGCTACGTGATCCTCGAGGAGACATGTCCCTGATAACGTCACAGAACAAACCCTGGACCAAGGTGTCGATGTTGTTCATCCTTGTGCGTATGCAACATCGCAGAGCGTTGTCCCCACCTGCAGAAAGCTCATTGAATCATAGGTGCGTTATTGCGGTCTGTTCAGTGTCATGTGAGTCCATACTTGGCCAAGACGTGTGGTGTGGGTTAACCCCAAAGTGTTCATAGATTCCCTTTCACTGTGCTGGGGAGTACCTTCCTACGGATCAATGAAGAGGTGAGCTTTCCGTCATAAAGACTAACAGACATGTCGAAGCGTGCGCCTATAGAGGTACGTATTTTCTCTATTTTCAGGGAACACTAGTTGATGTCTATCATTCAGTTGTAAGGACACATACCCAGATCGTTCGCTGCCTATCCTCTTCATTGATTTTTTCCAAGGTCGAATAATTTTTGTAATCACTACATGGGTCCTCGCTCTCTTTTTTAGCTCAACCGATCGTGAGTTGGTATTCAGTCTTTCATCAGCAAAGGTGACTCAGATAGTATTGCAGTCGTGATGATTCTGCGCGTGTGGTCAATATATAATCGATCGCCATTTATTATTCGCGTTCTACTTACTTTTTTCTCATTGGAGACAATGGTATTTAGTATCACTGCTTCTATTGGCAGCGTTCCGGGTAATCTATCTGGTATGTCAACTGTCTGGCTGGGTAAATGGTGTACTCATCAGGATGTCAGCTACTATGACACGCGATTTTCCGCTTTGCGTGGTAGAACCAAGTTCACTGGCTGCGATTTGGCAGAAGGCGACCAATATCTTGCAAATCATACATTCTGGAACGATGTGCATCTTGGCCTTTGTCCAATTCGTAAGGCAGTCTCTTCAGATGTTCCGCCTGACAAAGCAGTGGCAACTCAATCAATACATGAGACTTCTCACTGAGCACGGCGTCCTTTACTTCCTTGCGTAGGTCTCTTTCTCTCCCGTTCTTTGGGGATTAGCAAATAACCTAGATATCCGAACCAACTTTCCAACACAGCGTCTTTCTATACAGCCTCAGTAACTTATTATCTTTTACGGGGAAAATTCCGATGGGCGGGTGGCAGAGGATACCATTGGTTTTGGCAGGGTTTGTGCCCGTGTTCACTCTACCGCCTCGATTCATCATGAGCATCCGGGAGATGTACGCACGTGATGTTCAGGGCAGACACGGGGAAGGGCTTGACATTGGGTTTGGCTTATCTTCGCCCAACGGCAGTGGGGTGGAAACGGTGAGAGTGTTTGATGTCATGCAGACCGAAGGGGGTGTCGAGGAGACAACAATCGAGGATCAACGGGGCAGCTCAGCTAGAGTATGCTGACTTGTACTACCAGCATTTGGTATATTCTCCAATGACTGCCTTTTCATAGTCCTGTTACAGAATCGTAAAAGATTGTCGCCGTCACGGTCCCTGGCTGACAAGGCCCGCGATATCATTTCCTTTCCCCGAGAAAAACGACTCTAGGGAATGAGCTGGTCATCTTGAAGAGGCGGCACGTTCGATTGTGATATGACTCAGACAACCGGAATGATGCCTTGGGGCCCTGGGGGGGGACACTTCAACATGTCTTGCCAATGGACCGACTTCAACATGATGCATGATGCACGCCTTTGTAATTCAGCTTTCTAGTAGCGTCACGGTGTGACTCAAAAGCCATTTGCAGCACTGGCATTCGAGGCCCGGAGGTGAACGCGCCGGCCAGGGCTTATGTTTATTTATATTTGCTCGAGATTTAGGTTTCGAATTTCGATTCTCTTACAATCGTGCCTGGAAACCTAAGCACTGAAGGGGTCTGCCGGATTGTCCCCAATTGTGTCCGAGTCAGTGTCGCTCTCTGCTCCCTCGTCATGCGCCTCGACGGTCGGTCTACTAATGACCGCTTCGATGATTCGGTATCGTTGCCTTGCTATTAGTGCTGAAATGTGCTGTCATACAGGCTGAATTCGGCACCAGTGTTCACTGCGGATGTCGCTGTCGATGTCCAGACATTGACTGTGATGTACTGGTTCAAGTTCGCCACGCAACGAGGACGAGGCAAGGAGACAGCGGGGATGACAACGACAATGCCACCCACTGGCACACGGACATCGTCCATTCGCCGAGTAAAGAGGACAAGGCAGGATGAGGATCCTTACGGCGGCAATGCCACCCAGCAACTTGAAACTTCAACACGACTTCCCTATCTGACACCGAGATCGCAACGTCGCCGACGATCCCGCGCCATCGACAAACACAGCAACGACGGGACGTCCTGCGTGCGATGCGCTTTATGCAACTACCAACCCTGATCTCTTCGCCATGCAGAGAGGACATGGCGGCGAAAACGATGACAACAGGGTGTGCGACTTGATCCATGCGACCACCTCCGTTGATCCCTTCACGCAACGACCGCAACGACGACACGTGCCATGTGCCGCACACCACTGCGCCCGTCCCTTCGCCATGCAACGAGGATGAGGCGAGAACACGGCACTGCAATGACGCCGACGACGCGTGCAACTGCCTGTCTTTTCGTTACACGAGGACGAAGTCGAGGATGCAACCTTGACGGCAATGGCAAGGAGGTGTGCTGCGTGCGAAGGAGGGCACACTAACGACGACAACTATAAGGACGACGCATGCCACATGCAACGTCACTACCGCCTGTTCATTTGCTCTGCAACGAGGACCAGGGTGAGGACGCGACAGCGACGCAGATGACACGCCCCGCTCGGCCACCAATGCCCTTTGTCGTGCAGTAAGGGCCACGGCGAGGAGGGCACCACGCGTGCCACGCCACCGCTGCCGATCCCTTCACGACACAACGGCGACAATTACGCGTGCCATGTGTACCATGCTACCACCACCACCTGTCTTGAAGACGATGACGCGACGAGGACGAGGACGATCATGTGATGATGCCGACGACATGGTTTTGTCAATAGCATCTTGCCGACGAGTTGCGATGAGGCCACCCCTTTCTTCACGCACTGCGGACAAAGGCAGAAGTATATAGCAGGACGTTGGAGCTGTATTGTAACTATCCCTGGCCTTGAATAGAAGTTCTATACGTGCCTATGTGACTACCGGTATGTATTGAAGTGCTCAACTATGTACAACTGATGTGATGTGGCACATGTCTACCTGGCCAATTGAACTGTCCGCGCTATCTGATTCGAGTAGTCAGTGTGCGTTTTGCAGATGGTGAAAGATCAAAGATCCGTATCAGGTGCCACGGTGTTGCTGCGGATGTGGCCCTTTAGGCGTTATCAGCTTCTTCAGCATTTCAGCCGCATACTGCCAATTGTCCCTTAGCACATATAGATCAAGACCATGTCCTCTGCATTGCAATCCACATTGACGAACCTTCAGCAGAATAACTATGTCGCATGTACGTCGAAACCTCGGGCTGTAACTGATTGTAGAATCAACCTGACATCCGTGCTACCATAGTAGCTGTGCTTACTGCCGTTGGCTATGATTACAGTGAGTTATGAGCGCTATGAGCTCCTGCATTAGACATTCCAACATCTGAACTGCCAGTTCTTACATTTTCGAATGAGGCAAGATCAATTTCAATTTCAAGGAATATTTTCTCGCTGACAATCCCTCCCTCAAGATTGAGTACATCTGGGTCTGTAGACACATGACGGTGAAAGGGGCTAGTTCCTGACAAATCTACAGAGCAGAGGTTGGACCTGGGTAACGATGGTGTTTGCTATTGTATGTGCCTCATACTCTCCACTGGCACGTGCAGTTAGATGAGCATTGCCTATGATCCTATAGGTTCGTTATGTTGGTATTTACAGCCTTGCGTCGGTCCATTTCGCCTTAGCTCAAAATTCTAACTCTGATCGATCCATTAGGGCAACTAGTCTTCGTGCGTTTTACGTTCAATCAGCAAGTTTGTTCGTGCGTGCTGACATTTAAGTTGCTGTAAGTGGGAACTAGCCTTATTCCTGGCCCCGTAAAGGTAAATTTTCCTTTAAAATCTCATTGATTTACGAGCATCGAATGCGTGCCCATAGACGTATGTACATTCTGTGCTCCAGTTGTCAGTTTCCAACGTAACCGATCTCCGTTGAACAGCTGTGAGCATACTCAGTAATTTCTTCCTCAATCTACGACTGAATGCTTTCAAGGCGTAATAATTCAGAAGACCACGATATGGGCCCTTTGTTTGTTTCTTGGTTCTGCCGATAGTGAGTTAGTTCAGCATCAGAAAAGGTATGCCTTGACGGTGGACATAGTCATGATGATTTTCCGTGTATGGGCAATGTACAACACGCCAAGGGGAATGCTCCGGATCCTTTTGGTGTTGTATTCTCTGGAAATCATCTCTTTTGTCCTTTGTGCCGCCATCTACAGCAATCCAAAAATGATACCGGGTATGTAAATACTAGCAGAATGGTATACACTGACCAGCCGCCCACTATGATTCCATTTTCTTGTAGAGGTCACCATCCAGGTATTGAACTCTTCGATTTGTGTGATGCAGGGTACCTTCACCCTTTGGGTGAAATTGGCCGTGGCTTTCCAAATTTTGCATGCCACAGTGATGTTTTCCCTCGTGATTGTCCAGTTCGCGAAGCAGTCACTTGCCATGTACAAGGTGACAAGGGTACGGCAGTTCAATCGGTACTTGAATGTACTCATCACCGAGGGTGTCCTCTATTTCTTTGCGTAAGTCCCCGGCCCATGACCATTAATCCGACCTGATGGTCGCCAATTTTCATCTTAGCATCTTTTTGCTGAGCCTCGTGACTATGTTAGCTGTCATCGGAAAGATTCCAAATCTGCTAACACAAGGCTGGGTCATGATACTGCTGTGCATTCTGCAGAATGTCACCCCTCGATTCATGATGAACATTCGGGAACTGCATGCGCATATCACGGGGAACGGTATTGATACCGGGTTCGGTTTCACGGGATCTGACGGCAATGCTAGCGGGATGGGAATTATGCTCGCGAATCGGGAGGGGGAATTAAGTCACGTTGAGGAGATAGGGATGGAAGTAAGGGCACCGGGAACAGAGTAGGTGGAATCTGGTGCTTTCCGTCGTGTTGCCAGTGGCCCTCTATTCTGTAGTACTTTACCCTCCAAGATCAAGGTGAAGAAACGAGTGCGTCCTACAGAGCATGGGTCAGGAGGAAGATGATGAGCGCTGACAAGGCGAATGACTCAGAAGCTAAACCACTTCACGGCGAGCATGAACATGGCGGGGGAGGTGGAGCCTTGACACTGCCTGACAAATTTCTGAGTTGCAGCCTACACCGTGACCATGACTCCCGAAGGGTAATTGACGACGATGAGTGCTGTGATGGTATGGCTTTCGACCCTAATATGCGAACCCGAGCCAGAACATATTGATAGCTCGAGGACTTATTTGCACTGACTAGGAAAACGTTTACTGTCTACCGCGATCATACTAGTCCAGTGTGAGGTCAAGCTCACCGTGATACATGCCTAACACGATCAGCATGACTCAGCGGCTGAGTCATGCGTTAGTAACCGAGCAGTGGCCGGGAGGTGTGGAAGCAATTGTCTTGTTTAGGCGAACACCAATCCACCATGTTGGACCTTCAAGGTCGGAGCCGAGTATCCTTGACACTTGAACTTAGGCTTACATCTCGGTTTACTGGGGAGCTTATCATTGGCCGGAGAAGTCGTGCCAAGCCTCGTCCCTTCAAGTCAAGTTCGGTATCCGAGGTTCATCGGTCTCAAATTTTACACCTCTTTCGCGTCTCTTCTTCCATAAGTTACGATGTCACGGCCTGAAGCCCCCGCAGGTTTCGTCACGATAGGTCCTGGTATCTACATCAGCATCGCCCCCGTGCGTGCTGCAGCCCTGCAGCCAGATGATTCTGCACCAAAGTACGTCTTCTCGCAAGCAATACCCTTCTGCCACGAGTCACTGACAGTTTTGCTTTGCAGTGTGATTCTTATCTTTGGTTGGAGTGCGTTAACCGATACAGTATTATGCGGCCGTGAACTGAACTAACTATTCTACCATCCAGTGGGAGCGCTGACACGCCATCTGCAAAGCTATTCAAGAAAGTATACAGAATTATACCCCCACGCTACCCAGATCATCGTAAAATGTGCACCATCTTTCTTCTTGACTTCGTTGCGAGGACAGGTAAGGAAGAAATAACCACATTTGGTGCGTATACTGACGCGTCATTGCAGGAAAGTGGTCTCTTGCCCGTGGTAGAAGCCCTTGAGGCTCTCGGTTGCCTTCCTTCGACCAACAATCCCATCCCAGAGTCTCTTCGCGTCCGTCCACGCGTTCTGATACACACGTTTTCAAATGGTGCGTAAACAACCCCTTACAATTCCCTTCATCCGCCCTGATGCATTCAATCAGGTGGCGGATTCCAACTGACGACCCTCAGTCGTCTTTTATCTGCTAAATACCCGTCTACCTCTCCTTTGGAGCACGCTGTGTGCGCACTCATCCTAGATTCGTCTCCTGCCGTCGGCAGCTTCAAGACGTTTACCAGGGCGTTTAGCGTTGCCATTCAGAACCCCATTGTTCGTTATATCACCCTGGCTTTCATCTACATCCTACATGCCTACCGACTCACTTTGCAAATGCTCTTCGGAATGGAAACGGCGAGGACGCGCTACGTCAGGGAGCTCCTCAACCCGCGGCTCCTCCCCTGGATGAGCGCAGAGACACCCCGATTATACGTCTTCTCGAAGAAGGACGACGTAGTGCCATGGCAGGCTGTCCAGGAACATGCAGACACAGCGAAAACTTCGGGTTTGAACGTGCGCTGTGAAGTATACGAGGAGAGCGCGCATGTTGCTCACATGCGCGCTGATCCCAAACGGTACTGGGCATCAATTCGAGACCTCTGGCAGGCTGCTTGTCGTAAAAGCGCTTAGGATACCCCAAATGATGTAGAAAGGTACACCATCGATTATATGTACGAATGCTAGACACAATTACAAATCAGATGATGGATACTCCTCGATCATACAAACACGTTCCTGCTGTGAGAAGCTTCAAGCGCGGTCCACTCTGTGTCTCGGACTCAGAAACTCTCCCGTTTATGTTTGGTAATACTTAGCATGGCCCTCCGCGCGGGCACACCTGGGCACCTGCGCTTGCGAGTTGCATTTGGCTCCATGCATTGCAGTGCTAGAATCGTTCCCGAGTCTTGGGGGTGAATGCTCGCTTCGGCGCCTGCGCTCGCATTCGCCCCCGGTATGTATGAGACTTGGGCGGCCAGACTCATGAGGCTTGTACGCCACATTGGGTTTCTAGAAACCCTGAAGGAAGGTTAAGGTTAGGTTACACATGAGGAAATGAAAGCCAAGCATTCCCAAGGGCGCTGATGAATCATTGCTGAGTCAGCTCCCTCATCAATGCCAGACACGTCGATGCGGCACCATCGCGCCGCTTACGCCACGAAGTACTACTTACCGCCGAACATTAATGCAAATGTGACGAGGTGGCGGTAATGTAGCGACGAAGGTCACGGTGACGGTGCTGAGCGCTGATCCATGCTCCCGCCCCACACCCCCACTCCTGCCCGTCCCACCACCTAGAACAAGGACATGACGACGACGCGTGTGACACCATCACTGACAACTTGAAGCCCCCCCGTCATGACAGACTGTCCAACTCCCGGACTTTTTGGGCGACATGGACGTCGACCCCATTATGGGCATAGCGCCCAGAGTGCCTGTGGCAAACTGTTCTCGATGACAGTTAAGCAGAGCCGTCTGAATACCGTGACGAGGACTCCAATGACCGCGACCACGACGCATGCGGTCACAGGCGCAGAAAAGTGAGTGGCGACGAACCAGCTGCACGTGAGACAGATAGAGTTTGTTGAGTTTCAGTGGACAAGAAACTTCCACCTACAAATACCCGTGCCAGCAATACTGAACGAAATCAGCGGGCCACAATGATATGGTGGCGAGCACATGAAGCTCGTCGCGGGAGCGTCGTCCAGACAAACCACATGGCAGAGCTGTCCAACCAGCCCGAGGGAACAAGGGGGCAAGGTACTTGTTAGATATTTTCTGTCATCTCTATGCACGACACCAAACTTCAAGTTGTTTCGCATCTGACGCTCTGGAGTCTTGATTGACTGTACATTTCTTTGCGACTGTTGCGCCGCTGTAAGAATAGTTTTTGTTTCTTGAAACATGAGATGATTTCCATGTGTCCGTTTAGATCGAAGTGTCTTGGGGTATACTACAGCAATGAGCCCTGCGACGTAACTTTATTGGAACGATTCTCGAGCGCTGATTGGCTAACATCGTGCGGGGCAAAGGAATCAATCATGTCACGGTCGTCCAAAACATTAACTAGAGTTCGCAGGTATACACGCGTGCCCGTCCGACGCTTTCCACAGCTCCATCCGCCTCTAGTAGTTGGACTGGCGCATGTCGGTCATGTCTGTAGACGTGGCCGTCGCACCGAGCCCCATCGTGTCCTGTATCCTCACAGGAAGGATCGGGGCAGACGACGTACCCCCGCATAGTCCTCCGTGATGGATGACGATGATAACCAACGGCAAGACACCCAGCAAAAGGCTGATGGTAGCGGGCGCAGGCGAGGGCGAGGCAGAAAACACTGCGACGCCGGCCATACAGACCGTACCCAAGAGCGGTATGACATGAAGAAATCTAGATAGCATTGGGTGATGCTAGAGAGGGAGTGAGATCGCACTCGGTGAGAAGAGAAATTTCCTCACACAGACGAAACAGCTGTTGACGGCGATGCGAAGGGTGACGGTCCAAATGAGGAGCGTGAACACCATCGGGAGCAACTGTCTGTATCCCGAGACTGCAATACCGCTGCGTCGACAAGATTGGTCATTGGGGTGACGACACACGGTGTCGGTAGACTCACGCAAGGAGAGCCATCAGCTGTTCGATTGACGCGTTTCTCAGTTGTGGATGATCTCCACAGATAGCACGATGCATACCGAGTTCAATGAGAAGTTGCGCAAGTCCGCTAGCTCCTTCACGTGGTTGGAAAGGAAAGAGTGCTGCTCATCTGGGTTGGTCTGTCGGTAGGTGCCACAAAGCTGGCGGATGAAGCCGATGGGGCAGAACGTCATGATAGAATTGTTGTTGGGTATCTGTACATTTAGCCTTATATCCTCGAGCGTCAAGTACTGAAGCATAAAGCAGTGCAAACTGCGGCCTCGAGCGTGAGTTAGACGACACCATTCCCGACATTGAGCACATGGGAGGTTTTGGCCTTGTCTTGTGGCTTTGTTACGTGCAAAACACAACAATCCAGAAATCACACTGCCAATGTCAGTCATGCTGTGGATGTCGGGTTACGCTCGATATTAACTTTGCCTTCCTCAGATCACGTCTACTCACCACAATGGGAAGGGGAGTAGTCCTGTGCACCGCTGAATCGAGATACGCGCCAGCAACCCTGCACGAAGAAAGCGTCCGACGCCACAGAGAAACATGTAATGAAGAATCCGGTGGGCAGCATCCACAGGGACGTCTCGATGTGCGAGTTAAACCATTTATATTCCCGAACGTGCTCGTAGCCCATGCATCATGGTTCGAAACGAACGCTCGGAAGAGCGGCATATACGCAGGTAGAGACGCTTGTCGCTGATCTTCCCCGCAAGGTTAACAGTGTTCATCACGAGCTGCATGGTTCGGACATACAACGATGTGAAACATACTGCAAGCGACATGAAAAATCACTGTCATCATGAGGTCCGGATGTATCGGAGATAAAGAGACCTTACAGCAATCCGCCCTTCCATATGTCCGACGACGGCTGGCGCGAAGAACTTGGCCATATATCCACACCCGGGGAATGAGATGCCTAGAATAATAATGCCATATGGGCACACTGATCACAGCCCGTGATGCACCGTTGCAAGGGACGATGTCATGACGCAGCGCAGAACCTTCTGATCCCAAACGACGAAGGTGCTGACAACGGCGGAGCTTGGAACGGTCCCGCTGGCGGAAGAATTTCGCAAATCTGATATATACGGCGAGAGTCCCAGTGGTGATCTTCAAGTTGTTGAACCAGTCTTAAACATCCATCCTGCAAAGGCAAAAGGCAGAATTTGTCGCTGGTCAGCACTCACCCATAAAAAGAATAAAGGGAAAAGCAAGATCTGTTGAATTGATGGAGGGAGATATATGAGTACACACAGCCTGGCCGGGCAGGTCAAAGAGAGATGTGTATGAATAAAACCGAGAGGCGACAAAAAAAGAGCAAAGAAAGCAAAGGAAAGCAACCAAGATTCAGCGCGATGTCACGCCAACGATAGTCACTTTTGTAATTGAGACGTTAAAACAAGGATCGGGGAGAGACGTCGATGCGTGCAAACCTGCACATGAGAAATCGAGCGCAAAAGCTGGATAATAAGGATAGAAAACGTGTCGTGAAAATTATATAAATAGATTCCGTTCCACAAACATTCGTAATTCATGCGCCAGGGATCATGCATTTGCTGCGACATATGAAGACAAGTGAATAGATAACTGCCGCCGCCGCCGTCCAGCTGGAGGTGTGGATTGATACAGATGTAGTTGATACAACATTCGTTCCGCGTGTGTATGAATTGCCGAATGAGCGTTGAAAATCTGAAGAGTTAGATAGTAGGTCCTAAATTCGGAAGTGCAGGAATTAGCGCGTCGAGAGATCGATGCCTGCTCCCAAACTACTTCCATTCTTCTCGTGTCGTGGTCCGTCGTTGGGGTTATATGCGGATGCTAGATGATGACGGTACTGCTCCTCTTCAAAGAGTTTCCTTCCCAAGTCTGTGCGCAGATTTGCGCCCAATCCAGACTTCAATGAAATGGCAGAGCGGGGTACGGTAGATGCAGCGGGTGAAGGGGAAACGTTGATAAAATCGTTCAAATTAAATGGGACACTGCCTGGGGTAGGTGGAGCTTGCGGATGGGGGTACGAGGATTCTGTTTGTCCTGAAGGCGATAGAGGAGCTGGAAGTAGCCGAGGCGACGTGGGAGGAGCTTCAGATACGGGGGTTGGAGGAACCACCGTTGGTTCCATCGGGGCTGCAGGGGCCAACGACCCTGTGTTGTCGTTCACGGTATCGAGACAATGTGGTTGGCTCGAGGTCTGGGAATTCTGACTTCCAGGTAGGGTTTCAATGGTAATGCTGCTTTCGCTCCGCAATGGGCTTCTCCCGTCGTCCCCACCGGAGAAGAGCACCCGGCCCTTGGTGCGAAGCGAACTAGCACCGCCCAGCGCCCGAAATGCGGCCAAATCCTTGGAATCTCTGTCTCGTGTCGTAGTAGGGCGTGCGGGAGAAGGGGACGTATGTAGATATAGCATTAAATTTGCTGCCTCTTCGTCATCAGCTCGCGGGGTAGAGTATACGCTCTCGTTATGCACTCGGGGGGGAGTCATGGCTCTCGTAACGGTTGGCATGGCAAAGGAAGACTCGGCAGACGATAATAATGAGGAGGGTGCTGTGGTAGTTCTCGCAGAGCTTTGAGCATAATGAGAGTGGAACGAGCCTTCGGATCCAGCAGACAGAGAGGAACGAGGTGATGACGCGCTAGCGATTGATGGACGTGACTGGAGAAGGGACGTGAGCATGGCCACAGCTTTTCTCTCTACATCCGCTGCTTCCTCCGCAGACTCCTTACGTTTCCCCTTGCTGCTCTTTGACTTGACACGAGACGCATCCTTTCGGCTACGCGACTGAGCGCGTGTGCCTTCAGCGATACTGCGCACTACAGCTGCTGAATCGGTTGCCCGGTGCCCTGAGTGTGGACGAGATCCGGCTGCCGAACGAGACGGCGCCTGGACAGGAGGATCTGCTGCATTGTGCACTGTACGTGCTTGCTTCAGCGGGGGTGGACCGAGAAGAGCGGTGTAGAGACTCTGGGGTGGATTCGGGTGAGATGAGGTGCCCGTGGGATAGTGTAGAGACCGCGAATGCGCTGTCGTCGATGAAGTGGATACAGTGGAGGAAGGAACGTGACCGGCCCTACGGGCTGGACTGCCTTGCGTAGCAGGGTTGTTATAATAATTGTTGCTCCCGGAAGCCTTGCGCTTGGTGCCGATCAAGCGGGCGGGAGCAACCGACATGGCACGAGTCTTGGCCTCGAGATCATTAAGTGGAACGCGGGAGATGTTATGAGCAGCTTTGTATGAGGCGTACGACAAGCGGGCGCGGAGGCCACGGACTACCTGGAGGGGTGAGACAGGGGACGTTAGCATGCGTCAGTCGGATTAGTCACGAGATGAGGGACGGCGGAAGCGAGGAGGACGAAGAAGAGGACACCAATGTCTTTTATAGAGGGAGGTGCGACTGCAGGCGCGGGCGGTTGGAGTGCCAACGCGTCCCGTGGGTGCCAACGAACACGGGACTTACCACGGAAAGCTCGGCGCTGGCCAAGAACCTTCGAATGGCAGCTTCCCTTTCTTCCCTCTCTGAGGGATCCATGTCCGTCGAGATGGACGGGCTGTGTGGTTGGGCGTAAGTCATGGGAGGCGATGAGGAGGTGACCGAGGAGGACGGAGTGACCATTGGCGCGCGTCGGGTTGGGCGTAGGCAAGGAATATGTACAGTGTCGTGTGAGTGCGACGCACGCTGTTGACGGCGACGAGGGGACGTGTGTTGTCGCTGTTGTGGACGACGATGAGACGTGCTGTCCGCTGTGTGAAATGGTGAGGAGCGCGTTAGGGAGCAGCCACGCGCGACGACGCGCTCGTCTTATTCATACAAATTCCCACGCTTTTTATATTTTATACCCGTGCCTGAGTACAAAAAATATCCTACTTGAATACACAGTTTCAACTCAGAGGGAACGAATTAAAACACGATGTGAACACAAGGGCGTCCTCGCTCTGTGTGGACTGCGTCGTCGCCCGATCTCGGAACGTGCTGAGCTGGCCTGAAACAACCGGGTGATGGATGCCGAGTGGCCCGAAGCTGGCACCACAGGCAAGTCCGACTAAATCAGAACTGACAGCCTTCGGTGTTCACGCGGAGCGTACGGGTTAATATCAATCATATTCGGTTGACGAGCGTGGCAATAACTCGCAAGGGACTACATCAGATGATCTCCTCTAGATCAAATGCGCCATCCCGAGGGAACGCCACCCATGTAGCTGCCCTCCCCTTGCGAGCTTGCTCCGCGTTGAGCAGACGCCTCACCGGATCCATATGCGATGGTCCCCGACTCGTCCCAGTACCATCGCGGCAGGAATCCGACGCGATCATCGCATCCCATTACGTCTTCCACACCTGCAGCATCAAGCATGGCAATACTAATCCCTACCTGGGGTGTGAATCTCACGCGCCAAACGTCCTTCCCAGTGTCCACAGGCAATGTGTCGTTCAAAAATGACAGAAATTTATCTGCCCATCCCAGGCAGATGAGAGGATCCCAGGTTCCAGGTTTACCCCGCACAGAACGAGGTATTTCAACGGTTCGGAACGACTGCGTCGTCACGAGTTGTCCAGATGGTTTACGAAAACCGACAATGATTTCCTATCTCACGGGTTAATGATTAGTATCAGTACGCTGTGGCACAACTCCGATTGGCTCACGGGTACCCCCAGAAGGAACGACTGTAAATAGAACTTGAGGAGTTTTCTGGGCGAAGCTAAGTTGCTACTGCAGAGATAAACTTTTGAATGCATACTTTTCAAACTTGGTCTCGTCTGCTGGCCCTCGGATGGTCAAGGATGTTTTCAATTCGACAAAGTTTGCTGTGTTTCCGGAGTGTTTACCTGCATCACCTGTTCAGCTCCGTACTAATTCATAAGATGCTTTGCTAAGCTCACCGCGAACGCAGTCAACCTCCCCCCCAATGACAATCCTGCGATCGCCGAGCTTGGTCTTCACAACGCTGCACCACTGAACGTTGGTATTGACGTCCCCACCCCAGCCTGAGGTATGAGACGAGTCCTCTCGACGTCCAGGGGTAGAGGTTGTACAGTAAGACTCGAATGCATAGCCATAGTATGTTTGGCGCCGACGTCGAGGCTCCATCTCGTTCCTGGAATAGGGCACTTAATCAGCATTTGACACACGAAGAGAGAATCGCTTACTTTTCCTTGAGCTTTGTCTCGCTCAAGTGTTCTTCAAAGTACAGTGTCCCACCAACACGCATGACATTGAGCTCCCAACCTTCTCTTTCTTCGTAAGGTGCCATGAGTATCCTCACACGCAGGAAGGGGTGAGACCGATATGAACAACCAAATTAAAACCTGAACGATGAGCAGAAGTCCTTACTTGGTCATGATCCCTCGCCAGCTCATGACGTGAATGTCAAGTGCTTTAGAATGGGATGATGAAGAGCCTTCACGCAGGCTCTTTTTGAAGCGAGACCAAGCCTGCAGGAGCGGATCCAGTCGACCACGTTCATCCGGCCGTCTAATCCACCTCTCATACCCGTATCCGAGGTCAGCTCCAGGGGGCGGGTCGATGTAATACCGTAACGCAGAATCATTGAATTCGAGAATGTGATCAGGGTTATACGAGAAGGTGAGCAACTGAGTTGGCTGCTGAAATGGCGGTGGCTTTGAGGGTGTATGTGACAGGTCAGGGTAGGCCAACGTGATGCCAGCTAGTCGTTTTCGTGCAGGTGAGCTATCCTCCAAGTCGGTGTCGACTGCCTTTCGCTTCTGTGACATTGCCAGGGTCGTCGTGGCACGTGGAAGAACGAGCGAAAAGTTCAAAACGTGTTTGTTGATTTCTGAGGCCTTTGCCAAACACTGCCACGTGGCATTTTCCGTCCACGTTGTCCGGTCGTGATTCGTGCCAGCGCTACTTTGTCCTATTAAGAAAACAAAGCTCAGCCATTTTCCGCTAAATCAGCCATGGCCTTACTCGACAGAGCGTGTTTCATCCCCTCGGGAATCCAGGCACATCCTATCCACCTTTCCGTCGCCTCGTGTGGTCCTCGAGGATCGAATCCATTACCCTAATCACCGACGGACTTTACGCCAATATGACTAACAGTCCCTGGAAATCCTCGCTCGAACATTTTCGACGTGCAAGCTAGATTGTGTCTTGTCATCGTGCCACAGTCACTGCGACAAGCTCCGAAGCGAGCACTCCGTTGTTCGTTACTGACGTTTACAGAGGTGTCAGTGAATGTGCTGTCGCAGCCCAGATCTGGTTCGTCCGAATACGCTGACTAGCTATAGTATTATTAATTGCACGCTTAACCTTGGTCATGATTCATTCGCAAATAGCCGACGGAATGCCCAATCCGACACAAGACCGCCATGTGCTCTCCTTGACTGAATACCCTCTGTGGAGATGCGGCTTGCCATTTTCTCGAGCGTCGGTGGATTTTCAGGACGACGCCCGAAGCCCCTAGACGATTCCGGTCGTCGCCCTGCTCGAACCGGATCAAACGATGAATAATATACTTGGCACCAACCGAGAGTGCGGCGATGCCTCTCCCAGCAGTGCTAGTGACCTCATCACACTGACACGATTTTACTGCATGTCCAGCCGTGCCGCCTCGCTGCTGACTCGTCCCTTTAAAGGCTGAAGGGCTAAAAGTCCACGCACCCTGATCCCTCCACAGCCAAACGTTTCCCTTCCGCAACTTTACGAACCCGACATGATCTTTTGTGCGTACGCTCCCCTCCGTCGTTACCGTGCGTGATTGCTGACGACTGGTCGCATAGTCTCCAGAAAACCAAAGCCCACCTCCCTCCCCACGGGTTGGCCCTCGCCATACCACAACAAGTGTTCCCAACGGGACTGTATCTTTCCTAACAGCCCGCAAACCGTCAAGGGCGTCTACCCATGCCGCGGCGTCCCTGGCGGCTTCTACTGCGAAGG
>JBBPOD010000553.1:0-17197 GCA_038091255.1 Tylopilus intermedius | reverse complement strand
AGCGGCAGGTGGTCGACGCTCGAACCAAGCCGTGAGAGCTCGATGCGTGCTCAGGTTGGCGCTGCTCCCGGCAGCGTGCATCGGCGGCACTTTGGTCGCATACCGATCATATGCGGACGGCACCGGCGACGCACGTCCTCCCGCCGCCATCAATCCCGTGTGATAGTATGCCTTTTGGTGATGCACGGACGCACTGTCGCCTCGGTTGTGCCCAAAGATAGCAGCCGAGGCCACAGAACGGACGTCCCGATCCAACTCGCCTCGGTCGCAGCCATACAGTGCAAGGTCGTACTCGAGATCGCGTTGTTCGATACCTGCAATCCGGAGGCCGCCTTCGATGACTTGTGGATCCATCTTTTGCCCGCCGTAACCGTCCAACCGTGCCTTGTCGCTCCCGATCTTGCCTTTGTACGCGTCAGCGAGGAGAGGCGTCATCTTGGCATGCAACATAGGCGTGAACAATCCAGTGTGAAGCGCAGGGTGGCCGAATCGCTTCTCGAGGCGGTGTCTGGTATCATCAGTGCAGGAAGAGTGGATCTTGGCTTGCCCAAGTTCTGCTTCCGACAGAATGTAGTACATGAACTTGTGGTAGAATGTCTTGTCCAGCCAGATCTTGAAGATAACGAGGAAAAGTTCTCAGAGAGTGAAGACCCAGAGAGAGGCTTGGACTCACTAAGGATGATGAGCAATTGCACCAGGACTACCGGTACAAGCAACCTGTTGGTGACCATGTTCCAAAGGCACTGACAAAAGGGTTAATGTCGGTGGGGATGCTTCTGGTATACGCCACAATACTCACCCCACCAGTCTCAACCTGCATGGCGAAGACAGACACAAATGGGTACTTGTACACCTCCGAAGAAATCCAAAAGACGACGGCAGCGGCCAGAGACACCAGAGGCGCTATGGCGCAAAGACGAGCGAGACTGTAGCCATGAAGAGCTGTCCAAGCCATGCGTCAATAGGGTCTGTTCATGAAGGAAACGGAAAGCGATGAAACGTTCGGAGCAGAGACAGCGGGCGGCAAAAAAACACCAGAAACGACAGCAAAAGAACCTGGGGAGGCTTTCGACACACGTATGCAGACATCTGTGCAAAGGGTGTCATACGGCGCACACACCATGGAGAGGTGAAGCGAAGCGTACCGATGACAAGTTCGCAAGAATGGAAATGATGAAGAGCGGGATGGTATTGATGAAGCAGACCAACACCAACAACAAGAAGCCGATTAACTTGTTCCGAATGATCCTGCGGTCGACTTGTTCAGATTCTCCCAGATCTACATGTTACGGCACAATCTTCGGACACCGCTACGGTCGGGCGCAGGTCCGGGAGAGTGAGAGAGTGGAGCGGAGGGAGTGTGGATGGGCAAGAGCGCGAAGAGAAAGAGAAAGGGCGATGGACGCACCACCTTTTCATAACGTTCGACGAGACCCCCAACTTGAAACCCATCCAATCCCTTGCGGACTTGCACTTGAAATCGCCCAACTCGGCCTCCTCACGGACGATCCCCCCATCCATAGCTCGCATTTCTTCACGCAGTTTGTTGAGGATGTCGGTTTGCGCGGCGAGGTTCTTGCATTCGGAGCTCATCTTGTTGAGCTTCGGCGTTTGCACCAACACGCCGACGCTGATCGTTAACTTGAAGGGCTTCTTCCCGGGTCCGCACAGACTTCATGCAGTCTCGTATGGTGTGATGGAGACAGGAGTAGGCGGTGAGCGCAGTTGAGAAGAATAGTAGTATCGTCGACGAGGCGGTGAGGACGTCCTGCGGGGGTGTCATCATAATCTTTCCCCATTCAGCACATCGTGGACGTACGCCAAGATAGTCGCCCTCGCCTTGACCCCAGATCCGAAGAGCATCTCCGGCCTTATATCACCAATCTCATTTTTCTTTCCTGTGCATATTCGTCTGCATAGCGGTATCGTGCATATGGAACTGGCTTTTTTCCTCCTGTGCACATCCCAGTTTGTTGTGTCTGTCAGGTCGTGGTGTCGTAGAGCAGGGCATCATGAGCGAGTGATGATATAGGATGTAGATGCCAATGTTGATGTGGCATGTGTGTATGGCAAAGTAAGAGTGGAACCAGCCCGTCTTGTGGCCATGGGATCTAACCTCCACACATGGAAAGAAGGAAAGCAACAGCAAAAGCAAGGGATAAGGGAGTAGGGTGAAGGGAAGAGACAGGTCTACCACCATCTTGATCATCTCACCAGGCTCGGCCAACCTGCCATTCTGCTTGGCGCACCTCACAGCTTTGAACTCGGATCTACTGATCTTGGAGCATGCAGCCATCTTTTGGCAGGAGCGCACGAGCCCTGCATCATTGTCATATGAGGATGAGATGAGGATGATGCGAGATGTGCAGGGATGGGTGGGAGCACACTAGTTTTGGTAAGCATGCTTTTGGCACATTTTGGGGTGGCAATTGGACACATACACATGCAGAGAGGACATCATACTAGGTAGTACATAGTGGGCCTACAATAACCTACTGCAGTGATCAGATCACTGCAGTAGGTTATTATAGGCCCACTACAAATCACAGTAGTGGGTTTTTTTTATGTTACACCCACTACGAGTCACAGTAGTGGGTGGTCTTATACGTGGTCTCACACACCCACTACGAATCACAGTAGTGGGTGGTCTTATATGTGGTCTTACACACCCACTACGAATCACAGTAGTGGGTGGTCTTCTACATGGTCTTACACACCCACTACGAATCACAGTAGTGGGTGGTCTTATACATGGTCTTACACACCCACTACGAATCACAGTAGTGGGTGGTCTTATACGTGGTCTTACACACCCACTACGAATCACAGTAGTGGGTGGTCTTATGTGTGGTCTTACAGTGGGCAGTTGTCGTTGAAAATTTCCCACAACCTGGACAACCTTTTTTATATTCAGTTTCGAACACCGCTCGGCAAAGACCGAACGTTGTGCCGTTTTTGGGGCAGCGCGGATTCGCCGCGTCACGTGATTTTGAGCCAATCATAAAACGCTAGACTACTGCGTCGTTAGAATTCAATTTCGAAAATAAAGATTTCATTTTAATTCCGCCTGAGTGATCGATTTTGATCGACTTCGAACGCGTCGCGATTCCGTATGATCGCGACGTGTCTTCACTTCTTCCCCTGACATGGGGCTACCACTCCTTATTAACTTATTTCTTAACTTATCACCCAACACTCTCGAAGACGTTGCTCGTCATAACCTTCAGGACCGGCTCCCTTTCGACTACATCTCAACTCTTGCACCATCGGATCGCGTCGATGCGCTGCGCGCGTGCCTAATTGTTCACACTGTCACCTCCACGAAGATCGTCCCAAGAGTATTTCAGCTTGAAGCTTCGATTGCAATTCTCCACGGACGCGATACTATCATCACGGCAGGCACAGGATGCGGAAATTTAAAGACGCTTTGCATCCTGATTCCACTCCTTCTCCGCCCAAATACGATTTCCCTGACCATATCGCCCCTTAAAAGGCTTCAAGCGACGCAGGCAAATAGCCATCATGATCTTGTCAATTTGGGGCGTGCTACTAATCCTAATTCACAGGTTTTGGAGTGTCAGAAGTATGGTATAAACACGATTGCGATAAATGAAGATACGCCGAATGATGCAGGTCTATGGAAAGTGGGTTTACTCGCGTCCTACATCTCACTGAAATAATCCATTTTTTGTTGTCTCTAAGTCCATCCAGTCCGGTCACTCCCAACACCTTATTGTGTCGCCAGAGCAGCTTGGCATGTTCAACGGCCATCTCCCTCGTTTAACACGACTCATCCGAGAGGACCGTAAATTCACCTCTCCAATCTGTCGTGTTCATGTTGACGAAGCACACAATATTTACACGGCTGGTCTCTCGCATCACGGCGAGCCTGCGTTTCGCCCCGCTTATGGCCGCCTTGGAGAAGTTCGTGTTTTTCTCGCAAGGCGTACTCCATTTCAGGTGCTTTCCGCAACGTTACCCCCACATATACTCGAAGCCGTCAAACAGGAGCTTAACCTGTCGCCCGATCATCTCCATATTCGACTCTCGACGAATCGCGCTAATATTACCTATGCTGTTACGACCCTCACGACTACTCTAAACAACTTTCATAATCTCGATTTCCTCCTGCCGAAACATTTCCACTCACCAATGCAAATTCCCAAGACATTGATATTCCATGATTGCAAGCAACAAGCAACGAGTGCAGCACTTTATATCGATTCTCGCCTTCCTGCTCAGCTACGGAATCGGGGCGTTGTTAAGCATTATCACAGTGATATGTCTACACGATATCTTCAGCAAACTTTCGAAGACTTTTCTTCGCCAGACGGAACATGTCGCATCCTGCATTCGACTGCAGGGGCATCCACCGTAAGCAAAGTCTGCTTTCTGGGGTACACTGACTATATTCTAGCTTCAAGGGCCTTGACATTCGAGGTGTTGAGGTCGTCATCCAATATGGAATCTGTAAGAACATGTTGGAGATGATTCAACGAGTCCATCTCCCGGTAAATCTTCTTCATCACGAGTTCGAGCGCATGGGGTTCCATCCACTTTGTGAATTGCACATGGCCTCGCTTGTCTGCATAGAAAAGATCTAGAATTCGCACAAGGTTGCTGGGCGTTTCATCTTTCGGGAGCTCGTAAAAACGGTTGCGATACGCTGAATAGATTGGGTCGCGAAAGAGTTTGAGCATCAGGTTGATAACGGATATTCGACCCTTGCGTAAGATCTCTAGAGCCTGCGAGATATGCGAGTCTTCAGCAGATACATTGACGCCTTTATTACTAGTAGATGCCATCCGAGTCGTGTAGAGTTATGGAAGTTAGAGCGTCGTACAGAACGGAGGGGACTTGTCACTTCGCCGTGACTTGGCTAAGCCTTTATCCCAAGCACGTGCTCCAAGATATGTCCCAAAAAGGCTTTTCCGCACACGTGACGCGGCGAATCCGCGCTGCCCTTTAAATTTTCACGGATTTTACCAGACTAGCGGACGAGCTCTTCCTTTATTTCCATCCCTAGTGTTCCTATCCCCATTTGTTCACCGTCAAGTCTGGACAATTGGGACCGAAATCGTCTTTGGACTGGGAATTTGTATGCTGGTACACCCCTAAAGCTACCGCAACGTTCCAGTTGGCAACGTTTCAGGTCAACTGCGACGATGAAAACACAGGCACCACCGCGCAGCATGGCATCGACCGCGCTGCTCGTGTCGTTGACATATGTCCCCCTCTTCCTGTCTATCCTCTCGTTTTTCCCCCAGCTTTTTGTCACCCACCCGTTTCAGCGGTTTCTCCTCGGCCTCGCTCCGTGGTGGGTAGCGTACCTCTCGGCGAGGTGGTATATCCTTCTCTCCGAGAAATCGTCCCCCCTGTATCATCCGCTAGGATGTCTCGCGCAGTGCTTTGTTTGGGTGTTCCACTGGGTCGTCTCACTATATCATGCCTTCTTTGGTAAGTTGCGTCACGCTCTTGAGAGTAGGAACGTTCTAATGATCCCCTCCTCGCAACCTTTCAAGTCCACAAGTACACCTTGCGGACATACCTCATCACCGTATTTTGCGCGACCATTGTGTTCATCTCCGAGGCCCTGTTCCATAATCTTGTCACGATAAACTCCATGGACTCAGCACACCTCGGTGTTTATGAAGAGTTCCGAAAGATGTATGGAAAAAGTATGATTACTCCCTATTCGTCCCTGTTTGTTACTGACGCGAGTCCAAGGCCTGGCCTTCATAGTCAAGTTATGGTACTTGGTCGATGACGAGGCCCTTCAACAGCAGAGTTGGAGTCGGGGGCAGCGGCCGATGCAGTCCAGATCCATGACCATGTGAACATTATCGTATCCTAGGTATGCCCCCCCGTGTTTGGGAATACTAATTCATCTTCGTCCTAGTTTGTTATAAAACAACCGATCTTGAACTTTGAACTCATGTAGAGATTTGCGGCCCTCAGTGTATCGAATAAAAGAAAGAAAGGACTCGTATTTTTGTATGTTTTAGTATTTGCTTTCATTCACTCTGAATCTCTGATTGATGACGCAGGGCTCAAAAATATTCGGGGTTGTATACACGTCGACTCAAGTTCAGTAGACGGTGTATATTGTCTAGGTAATGTTACAGGGAAAAACACGCTCCTCGCTCAGATAACATTCAAGGTATGACATCCATGAGTCCTTTTCATGCCTGACAGGGACGATAGCTCTGTTCGATTCGTTCATCACATTTCAACTGTAGCACGGTTTCTTTGTTAAACGTTATTTGCTATATTATCCTACACGTTCGAAACCCTATTCCTTCGTTGATCAAACGCGCGCCATTCAGTTCGGGAGATCGAGTGAGTCGTTCTGTTCTCCCGGCAGGGCACGTGCAATCTCCAGAAGGCGCTCCCAGCGCGTATCATGCGACCACGCAATGCTTTGGTCTTCCCTGAGCGTCAGTGCCTGATCGAGTGGCCTACCTGGATGGCCTTCTCGCTCCAGGATCTCAACCTCTCTGTCGATTGCATCCAGCCACTCGAGCGCCTTTTCCTTCTGAGATGCGGTGAGGGTCGGAGTGCGCACCGTCCATAGGCAACGATCGCTAGAGTGGGTCACGTACCCTGCCCGTTTCAATGTGGATGTAAAAAAGAAGACAGGGTGTCACCTACCACCGATTCGAAGCTGTTCCGGTGCCCAATGGATCTCGTACCGAAGTACCGGGAAACCAACACGTCGCAGATCTCTCGCAAGCAATCGGTCAGGTATGTTGACTTGTCCGTCGGACAGGATCTCTCCAAACAGCCTTTGCGACTCTTCTGGAGTGGCGTCATCTGGGAGCGTAGGGTACATTGGAACGAGCGCATTCGCGATCGATTCTGGGTAGTACCGCAGTAGGTTCGGGCGGATGTCGGGTGTGCTGTGGATGGGATGGGCAATGGAGTAGAGGTACCATTCTTCTATGACGTCGCCGGCGACGACGCTCTTGACGCCTTTCTCGCGGAGCTTTTTGCCAAGATCACCATTACGTTGCCAGGTCATTGGGTCCGGGTCCGTGGCCATCCAGGTCCCGTCCAGACAGCCACGGAACGTCCCGTTGTAGACACCGACGGCGTCTGTCTCGATGACATGCATGAGCCGTTCAGCAGGCACTCTTTGGGGATCCCTCAGTGTATCGAGGATGTCTGGCGATCTTGGATCAAGTTCCAATGCGCGGCATAAAGCTTCAAACTGTGGTCGGAGCTCTACCGCGGTCTTTGGTGCGATCCTTTGATCACGGTAAGCGTGAAATGCAAGGTAGACACTGGTAATGTTACTTGCATGATGGCATTGGATTCCAATCTAGCCGATCTGATAGGCGAGTTTTGTCCAGCCGGAAGCCTAGAGATATGATGCAAGATCTGGTGAACGGAATGTCCACCTTGACGCGTCATTTAGCTCGAAACAAAATAAACGCCGCGACATGAAATGCATACCTGCGGACAATCCCGTAAGTTGGATGTTATCGGGGTCACCTGGACCGATGTCCTAAGTATGCATATATCCTACGGAGCGACTGAACACTCACCACCAAATGCGGCGATGTTGTCTCGCACCCAAAGTAGCCCAAGCCACTGATCCTTGAAACCAAAGTTTCCATCTACCTTGGGTTCATCGCATGCAAGGAATCCTAGCACGGAGAGACGATATCCGATGTTGACCCAAACTTCTGAGCGCTCTTGGGCAACATATTGGGCTTGACTGTGCAGGTGGTGGGGAGACCCGTATTGCAGGAAGCTAGGCAAGTGAATATATGCGCAAAGAGCGGTGTCAATAACAAAGCTCTAAGCACAAATGCGTTGGAGTTCTCACCCTCCATGAAGATAAACCTTGACGGGAAACTTGGAAGTACCGGTGAATGACGAGGGTGCGGCAATGTTTAAGAAGAGCCTTTGGTTTGGTTGTCAAAACCGGACAAAAGCTCAGGGATGATGTATCCTCACGGGTCTTCAGAGGGACGCCCGTATCCTTTCAAGTCCTCCGGGGGAAAACCTACGGAGTACGTGTCAGTGTCTAGATGCGCTGTGGTTGCCAGTGATGTGACGCACCGGATCCTTGCCCATTGTTGTCAGGTTGGTAACAGTCTGGTACACAAATGGACATTGTCAGCGTCAGCGATGTAGACAAGATGCGACTCACGTTTAGTCTCAAATACATGAAGCTTTTCTTCGTATCTATAACCTGCTGGAAGCGGCTGGGGATCCAGGAATCGCACTGGAGGTAAAGCGTATGGCACCTCTGGAGAGCAACGATCAGGAAACCATGCGTGAGAGGCAGGGGTGCCAGAGGTTTACCCAGGAACACAGCAGCTCCGTTCTTAGTGCGACCTCCCCGCAAGGGACCATATTTCGTCGGAACAACGACAGAGACCTCATCCGGAATGTGGGGCACGGACATTGATGAATGTTGGGCTGAGACGATCACTGGGAAGTTGAGGGCCTTCTGATCGCTGTTATATACCTAATCCCAAGGGGCGGAGGTGAGTAACAGGAGCAACGTGTCTAGCCCGATGGGGCTGGGGAAGCGGTCCGCAAGGTCACCTGAAAGGTCGGTTGGTCGTCGAATCGCGGGCATTACCGTGACTGTAAAAGAAGCATACCACGTTGCTCGCCTTCAACGTCAACGTTTCAACGGCCAGCATGGGTCGAGATGGAATAACAATCTTACGTATATTTTCATCTTGCAAGAGTGACTGAAGTAACATGTTGTGCAGTGAGTTGGACTACCATCGGCCATCGTTATGGAAGTTCGGAACGTCGACTCAATAGCGTAGCGTCGCGCTAGCCAAGAATGAAAAAATTCCCATGACCCGGGCCAGAGCAAGAACCAGGGATTTTTGCTATGAGCCTGCCATAATTTAGCAACATCCATGGGGAACGCGATAGTAGCAGCAAGTAGCGATGCGACCACAACGTCTCCCGCTATTAGCCTATGCCCGATGAATCTCAGGACACTGAACATGGTGGGAATTACTCTCGAAGAGGTTCGACGATGACGTCACGGTCGATGCATCATTATGAGCTCGCTTCAAGTTACCTCATCAATGGTAAGTTGTACAAGTCTACAAAACGTTCTCGATAACAATCGGTGATTTGGAGTCAGTCTACGAGGGCTTCTTACTTCAAGTTCAAGACATCGCTCGTTATAATCACACATTTATCGAGGCGTCACGATGGCATACGGCTTCGGAGGCTCTCCTTGACAGACGAGCAACTCTTCATGTGATTATATTCAGCCTCGCCTCGGGTCGGCTAGGATACAATCAATGTGTGTCAGTCCAACTAAAAAGGAATGGCTCCGAGTGAACATGGAGATATGGTCTACGGGAAGCGCAGCCGCATTTTCAAATGTAAGCGACTATTGGAGCACGAAAGTTGCCATCAGCGGCATCATCTCCTCTTGGCTGCCGATAAGCCAACCGTCGACGATGGCGTATTTTCGTCACCGGAACGAGGTTGGTTGCTATATCACATCGCTTGGAGCTAATCGATTGCGCGATTGCTCAAGCGTATCGCTCGAACCTACTACCCCTAGAAATAGGGGCCAGCTTATGATGCAAGACGAGCAAGTCTGGGCGCGGCGGCTTTCTGGGCGATTGATGGGCGTAACCTCTGCCGCCATCAGCAGTACTTGTGATTTCGTACAGCGCAGTCAAGCTTGACGCCCGCATGCAGACCAACTGACAGCGGGGCTTATGGAGCAAACCGGATGTGACTCCAAGCGACTTATCGGTGAAAATATTGGTGAGCAAGATGTGTGACATCGCCGTGTGACAGACGCGCTGTACCAAAATCACATGTCAAGCCGCAAAAGTATATGAACCCCATCCTGCGCGTTACATCCTCATTCCTCCTTTCATCCTTGTCGTTTCGACCTCGCTCCCGCCATGGCGACTGCTACCCAAACTCAATCCCTCCCCGAGTCCCAGCCTCACACGCAGGTCCCCGAGATCACCGTCCTAAGTCGCGTCGCTTCCATCCCACTTATCGCGTCCTCCTTGGATCAAATTCACTTGACCCTTTCGTCAAACCTGCTTACCCGCTCCCCATATCACGCCGCTCAAGTCCTTACCCAGACAGCCTACAACATCTCTCAGCCTCTGCAAATCCGTCTTGCGCCTTTTATTGTCACCGCAGATGGCTATGCCAATAAGGGACTGGATGCTATCGAGCAAAAGTACCCTTACCCCTTCAAGGTCAAGCCAGAAGAAGTGGCCTCGTACGTGCGGCAAAGGCGCGACAGCGTCGTATCGTCCGCGAACCAGCAGTTTGACAAGAATGTCAAGACCCCTGCGGTTGAGGTTGCGGAGGGCATTGATAAGGTACCTCACATACGTAATTCCAGGCACCGAGAATCACCTGACAAACGCCCCCAGAAATTTGCCCCTATCGTTGATTACTTCGAGAGCGCCGTCAACAAAGTAGGGAGCGATTCTGGCACGAGCTCTCCTACCTCGACTTCATCGGAATGTCAGTATCAGTACCAGCGCGCATACGCGATCTCCATGCACCTCCGAGACAATGTGTACGTCTACTCTGCGGAGCATCTCAAGCAACTTCAACAGCAAAATGTCATCGTGTGAGTACATGCGTCGACCGTACTCAGTACGCATGTTTATTTCCGTGCAGTCAAAAGGCTATCGAAACCGCGAATTCCATTCAGGGGCTCGCTTCCGCCTCTATCACCGGCGCTCAGACGCGGATCCATGCTCTCTCGGACAGCATGCTTCTGGAGTTGCAAAAGTTGCAACAATCCACTACTGCGCTACCACAGACCCTCCAATCGACCTATCCCGACATCTCCAAGGCTATTACCGATCTTCGCGACATCGTCACGACCCCTGAGCTGTCGGTCGCGGATAAGGTTCACCGTGTCGCCAAGGAAGTGACAGAGGGTGTTCGGCCAATGCTCGAGAAACTCTCGCAGAGAATCGGCGATCTCGCCAAAGCAATTGGCTCGAAGAAGGAAGAGGCCAAATCCGCTGCGCAGGATGACAACCAACGCACGGAGCAGTAGTCTTGCTCGTGTCCGGTTCCTCCATACTATCGTACGCTTCCTGATTAATATCTTATGTCCTAGATTCAGCCTTTAGAATGTTTTCTTTCGCTCTCGGCTTCGCGTAGCGACACGCATGCATTATGTACACTTTTCTCATTATTCATATTTGTCACTGGGGTTACTGCATGTACGTCTCGAAAAGACTTGTCACAAAAAAGGTTACTATCGTACAAACGACCAAGCTTGATGACTTGAGTAACGACAACCCACACACAATTTAAAACGGTGGGCATGAATGGGCGTGAAGGCTGTGCAACGTCCAGTTGATAGACGTACACGAAGCGAGATCCAAGGCACACCGCTATTCACCGATGCTCTTCCTTTCGAGGTGAGACCAGCTCGGACCACTGAAACGCATCCAGGCTCGAGATCGAGCTACGCTTATCCGCCGTGGTCGCCACGATGCGCGGGCTGGCACTCAGACGCATGCTCGTCCGGCTGCTCGAGCGAGAACGGGCAGAGAAGTCGCGGGAGAAGGCGGAGCGCGACGACTGGGAGGATGACGACGAGGCGCGTCGGTGGCGCATGCGCTGGGTCGGGTCGACGTCGGGTATGTGGGCGATGCGCGCAAAGAGGGAAAGAACTGGGCGGAGATGTGAGAAGAGGGCGCGTTAGGAGGGGAAAAGGGCTCACGATCGACGATGGAGACGATGCCGCAGAGGTTTCCACTGCCGCTTCCAAGGTTGGAGGGCGAAGGCGAGGAAGCGAGTGGAAGGTCGTTGTCCGTGACGAAGAGCCGATGCGAGTTGGCTATGAGCCGCAGAGATCAGGTGTAACACATGGAGAACGGGGAGGAGACGAACTGGCGAGAAGCTTCTGCATAGTGTATGAGAGCGTGCTGGAGGGGAGCACGACATATACTGCACAAGAGATAGCATCGATGACACCGTTGGAGGGATGAGACTAAAGGGACCTCACCTGGATATTTGTCGACACCGTCTGTCAGCCCATCAGGCTCCTATACGGGCGTCAATGCTGACCCAGACCCAAACGACGGCGCTCAGACCTTGATTTGCGCGATGAATTGGTACACGGGCGTGGAAAGTATTTGGTTGCTTTGAGAGGGAACCACGAGCTAGGCAGAAGAATCAATATCGACGTAGCGAGGGAAAGTAAATGGATGTCGCGATACTTTGCCAATATCGGTGACGCTGACTGTGCTCAGCAATGACCCTAAATCATCATCGATGACAGCGACGCTGCTCACGCCTTGCTCGCTCATGAGTTGCATGACATCCAAGACGCGTGCTGTGCTAGATGTTGCAACAACCGAGGAGTACATGTGGAGAGAAGGAAGGGTCAAGGCGTAAAGTGAGTTCATCAGGTAAGTTTGGAATCCAGGTGTTCGTTCTGCGTATGTTGAGAACCATGATAGAAGGGCCATGTCGGATACCATGCCAAGATAGGTGTCGGATGGTGAGGGAGAGGATATCAGCACTGCGTCTACATTGAGCATGGATTGGTGTACAACGTGGGGGGTTTCCCACCTCTGTGAGTTCCACGAGCAAAGATCGCCAATAGCGATACTATGGTTGCTTCATAGGGCACAGTTTCAAGAAAGTTCTTCTCGGACAAGTCTTTGGGGAATCAGTGATCGGGAGGGTAGGTTATAGAGATACTCACTGCTGACTAGGTGGACAGGGACGGGGCCGGAGCGTGCGGCGGACATGATCTGGTCTGCACGAGTGTTTGCTTTGAGTTCATGGGGTGGGATGGTGTGTCGTGTGGCAGCCAAAGTCAAAAATGCGTTTACGTCAGAGAACTGGACCACAGTCAGAGAACAACACGATGGAGACGAGTAGACGCGCACGTCAAAGAGGCCAAGAAATGGGGAGGTGGCCTGTGCGCAAGGCAGTGCCTTGACTGCTAGACACGAGATGTCTTCCTTGAGGAGCAGCTGGATGGACACTTGAGTAAGGCGGAGGGGAGGCGGAGGGCGATACTTGCATCACAAGCGTCTTCCACAGTAGAGTCCGCATCTACAGCCACAATACGGGTGTCGATGAGGTCTGCGCGAGTCGGTGACACGTAAGATGGAGAAATGGACTATGATCACCTCTAGCGTTGACTTGGGTCCATGATTCGACCCATTTCTCTGCCTCAGGACCTGATTGGGGCGCAGCTGAGCACAGTGGTGATTCGCGTCCAGACGAGCTTCTAGAGTGAGTTAGCGAAGTGGAGGGTCTTTTGATTTGGTGCATGGTGGTGGTTGAGGGTCACGTTGACTTGACCATGTCCACTCACCTCCCCTACCAACTTCATCCCCTAATACCTTCCATTACTGTTGGGCACGTCTCATGTGCTCAGGCACTCGGTACGCCCATTACACGCACACAGTAGTCCATCTTGACCCATGTGATTCAGGTTCCGAGGTCTATGTCGCATGCTCAAACGGCGAGCTCATCCGTTACGCCCTGCAAGCTGAGCCAGAGTCAAACAACGTGAGCCTACCGAACATGTGCAGAACGAGCTTCATCTTAGTGTCTTGTGTTCGCAGCAAGAGTCATACTCTCTGATCTCGCGCCAGAGTCTTCCGAGCAGCAAACCCATCGATGAACTCGTCCTCATCCCTTATATGTCCCGCGTACTGATCTTGTCCGGTATGCGGATACAATATTGTCTCACTCGACCCCACTCAACTCGGTTAAAGATCGTCAGATCCACTTTTACACGCTCCCTTCCCTTGATCCGGTACCCAACATCAAGCCCATTCGCCATGTCGATACCTTTGCAGTTGACCAACACCATCTTTCACGTGTCTCCCCTACGGTTCACGACGCTCAGAGCAAGTTGCAACCAGTCGACTTTTGTGTCATAAAGCGGAACGCTATTGCGCTGTACAGCCTGCACGAAGAACGACTCGTGTTCTCCCGGGTCCGTCCGTATCCACTCCTTGATGTCCTTTGCAGTAAACGAAAGATTGATTCATATAGGAAATTCCGTTCCAACCGGGAGCTCTGCTGGCCAGACGTGCAGCGCAATATCTCTGTGTCGCCGACAGCCAACATTACAATGTCATCGATCTGACCACTGCTCAGATGTTCCCCGTGCTCCCTATCGATCAGACGGTCGCAGACGGTCCAGCTCCGGTCAAACCGTTTATTATCGTCGTTGGTGGAAACGAATTTCTCCTTCTGTCGTGGACAGGTGGAAGCACCCTCGGGGTCTTTATCACCGGGGAGGGCGACCCTGTGAGAGGTACCTTAGAATGGCCGAGTCACCCACTTTCTGTTTGTGAGTGGAGATTGTTCCACTGCTTTTCCACACAGCACAAACCAAAGCCAATATTGAATAGGTTTGGATTACCCGAACATTACGGCACTCCTGCCAAACGGCACGATCGAGATCCACGATGTGGAGACACAATCAATCATACAGGTTGTCTCCCCGCCGCAGGAAGGTGACCTGGTGGCGGATCAGAGGATTGGACTGGTAGCTTCGCTGGGCGGGTACATAGTGCCGTTCTCTGAACATTCTGACAAGCTGCGAAAGACGACTTTGAGATTTGATAGAAAATAAATCGGTGTGTCTTGTTGGAAACTCAATCCACGTGACTGAGATATCGTCGCGCTGCTTTGTGCGTGTTTAGTATTGTCCTCCACCTCCACCTCGAGCGCATACTTAATCCACGCCCGGATCGTCCCTTTCTCATCCCCGCTCCATGGACGACTCCTCACAGCCTTCCCCCACCCCCGACGACCCGGAAGAACCCCTCCCCCCTCTTCGTTCCCCTAGCCGTCTTGACTTTTGCTTGGAAGATTTCGAAATGGATTGGTCCACTGTCGACGATGATTGGTGGCCATACACCCTCCTCGACGACTCGGAAGAAGTTGTCGACGCGGACATCACACCACACACCCCTCCCCATCGCCTAAACGGAGTTGTTTCCCCACCACCTTCGGATACACCCCTGGACGACGATTCTGACTCCCCACCCATGTTCTTCGCACCGCCTGACCCAATCGAGGAAGTCGTCATTCAACACATCGAGCTTCAGTCCCCAGTCCCAGTCCGCTCGCCTGCGGTACAGATGGACGTTGATGCCCAAGAGCCTTCTGTGAGTAATGCCGCCACTCCCGCGTTCGACATCTGACCCGCCCTTTGCTGTAGGTCGACGCACCCGAGTCTCCGCCACCCCGCATCACACCGCAGAGGCTCAATTACCCTCATCACGGTTTCTCCCGTAGTGCTCTTTTACAACATAAGATGCTTTGGAATTCACGGCACGCAGAATGGATGGAGTGGCGGATACACAGGGCGTATGGTGAGCCAGACAAGCAAGGATCAGAGACGAACGGCGTATATACAGGCCCCGCTGTCGCTCAACCACCAGCTACTGCCAGTGTGAGTCCACCGCCGCATCCGCGCACCCCTCCGTCAGGCTTGGAGCGCGACCTCATGAACCATCCACCTGGGGGACGTGAACGGAACGTCCATGCACCCATCTACCCCCGTGTCGGAGATATCTCCGCATTGAGGGATCCGTTCCCTGCTAACATGGATCGTTCCTTTGGCGAGCTCCCTCTGTGGACGCTTCAAAAGACATTATGGGCGTACGATTTGCAGATGAAAACAGGGTCATTTCCACCCCCCACACCTGCGTACAATGGCACCAATGTTCAAGCGTCCGTGTCCGTATCGACGTTGAGTTCGTATAGCTCATCGGGGGATGACGAAGAATCCGACTCTACTCTTGTTGGCGATAGCCCTGTTCCCAAAGGTCAAACCCTCTTGGACCCTCCAAAGGGCGCTTCCCCTCCACACAGTCCGACTCCGTCCTCCTGGAACAGCCTGTGTGGATGGAAACCGTCGTGGTATGCCAAGTGGGAGCTGTTGGTCGCGATATTTGAAGGCGATCCCACCAAATACGCGCCCTGCCCCATACCATCAAAGTTGGAGCCAGCTCTCGAACTCAAGCCAGCTCCATTGACACCTCCGACGCGCATCTTTCGCTTCATGATTGGAGACAACGAAGACATGGGGGATGACGATGACGACGACGACGACGATTACGGAACGCTGGTTGCGAATCCGAGTTTCAACGTGGATTTCGACGAGGAGTGCGACAGAGCGCTGGCATATTATAACAGCCAGTCGAGGTAAAGTATCTGGGGGATGAGAACGAACGGAATTCAACATGTACTGTATAGTTTTGTTTATCTGTATATCTAACCCGTCATGACCTCATTGTATGTGATGCTACCCACATCACACTATCTGTGTTTTTTTTTTCTGATTTACCGCTCTTTCTTGGGCAGGTGCGACTCTTGTGACATCCGAACCACCGAGCGAACTTTGGTCTGAAGGGTTGCATAGCTTGATCACGGACGTTTGACCCACTACGCCATCGCACGGACTAACTCCACATAACGTGCCGTCAACGAGATCTTGGCAAGTCTCACCTAGAGTCCGTGGCATCGATCAACAAACGTTAATGTGCACTGCAGTAGACGCACGTAACGATACCAAGTCTCGTCATCCGGGAGGTGAGGCAAGTCTGACGTTTTCCCGTCCACCGGCATCCTCACCCTCTGTCGGGCACATATGTCCTCAGCCGGGTGAAATGGCGACGGACGTGACGCACCTGAGGCAGAATCTGGTGTCTCAGTCGACGCTTGAGCGTCCGCTCGCGAAATACGTCTCCGAGTGTGCTCGATTTCAGAAACCTGGAGAATGCTTTCGCGTTATCGTACGCGGCGTCGAGGGCCGCCGTCTCCGTCGCCCGCGCGTTCGCGACGGTCGTCCCAGGCGGCACCTGTCATGGGCGTGAACGACGATACGTCATACCAGCGCATGAAATGGGTCACCCTGCCGAGTTTGATCAACTTGTCGACGATCGGTGCGACGAGGGCGTCGTCCGCGCCGGTGACGCTGCCATCTTTCCGGACGGCTGCCCAGTCCGGGAAAACCCCCACGATCGCAGCCGCATCTCCTTCAGCTAACAACGGGGCCCACAATCCCAACACGTCTCGCATATTCTCAGCGTCCGCGAGTGTGTCGGCGAGGTCGATACGGTCTAAGCGGGTACGCGGCGTAAGGTTATGGCTGGAGTACTCGCCGCCGGAAATATCCCGAGCGAGCGTCTGTGGGGAGGTGTTGAATACATGAAATGTGACGTCG
>JBBPOD010000552.1:0-17207 GCA_038091255.1 Tylopilus intermedius | reverse complement strand
CGCCGTTCTTTCTTTTTCGGGGAAGCAGCAGGCCCGACAACCGGAGATCGTTCGCGCCAGTGTGTCGGCGCGAACGACGCTGACCAGCCCACCTCGACAAGCAGGCCATTTACGCCCTCCGCCCTCCGCGCATACCAAGCCCCCTTTCCCCCTTCGCCGGGATGGTCGACGCAGATCCTCGCATAGGGCATTTCCTCCACACACGTGCGACGGGATATGTATCGCGATCCGCGCCGAACCAGATCTATCTGTTGAAACCCAAAAAGCACAGAACTCGCATTACCCCAAGAGCCAGAAAAAAGACCTGCACCATACAGAGAACCATCAATCATACACGTATACATGAATGTATGCCATATCCGTGGAGAAGGGGATCGTCGACCGTATATAATACATAACCCTATGACACACACAAATATGGTCAACGGCGAAACCCTAGGAGACGAGAGCAGTGTTGTGAAAAGGGAAGATAAACGATCTACACCGTCGATGCTATAAGCAAACACAAGGAAATATGTCTTTTTTTGTAAAGTGCCAATGAACGTCATCGGGAATGTGAAGAACGGGGAGTGTGAGTGGGATGCAAAATAATGAGTGGAACGAGCGTAACGATATCGTGTGCGAATGATGCATGATGACGATGGAGAGCAGAGGAGGAACATGTAGAGGGGGAGATGAGCCCATACGAGGGTTTTTGCATGAATGACCACGAGACCTAGACCTGCGAGGCGTCCACGTGGAAAGAGCGAACGAAAGCAATGCACCGACAGGATTGCGCGGCGCACGAGAAAAAAAGAAACGGCTCCAACTCCCGCCTCTTTTCAACTTTTTTCAAAACCGAACCTCCTCCGATTCCCAGACCTCTGGGAAAGGATACCACATCGCAGGAAGCGAACAAAGTCTCATCTCCCCATTTTCAGGTTCACTAATCGCGTAATCCAGCCATGCGTCTTGATAGCGGTGCGTGCCCGTTCGCTTGCGATACTCGAACCCCACTTTTCGAAGCGACTTGATACCACGTGCAAAAAAGGCGGCGCACTCTTGTCTTACGACACGCCAAGATTCCATGTCGTCTATTTCGTCATATTCAGGGAATTGCATACAAAGCCGAAGGTCGCGCAAGGACGTGAGGGATGAGAGGGCTTCTAGATATTCCTGCTGTATTCGACGCAAGATGAAAACAACGTTTCCAGGGTCAGCATCCTGTTCCAATGATCGCCGCAATCAAAATATGGCCACGGTGTCAAACCGGGAGTAAACGGGTGGCGAGGATGGATGGGAGGAAGGGTGGACGTACACAGGAAGCCACGGACTTGCCATCGTGGTAGCCGCACCGTTCAATCTCGAGGATTTCGAGTTGCGGGCAACAAGTAGCGATTAAACGACATATGAACGGGGTGAGTTTGTCTTCGATGATGATACGGAGATGCTTCAACGGGCAGTTGCTTGCGCCGATATCTCCCAGCACGCATTCGACTTGTGGCTGTGAGAGTGCTATGGGCCAGCGAGGGAGATCCACGAGAGCCATGATAGCGAGCCGCCTGAGGCTTGTCATGTAGTTGAAGACGCCGTGAAGAGCGCAGGCGTTCGAAATGGCAAAACTGTCCAAGGAAGCAAGCTTGGCCAGATTATCGGGATTGGCGAGGATCCATGGCTCGAGAAAGCGATATTCTTGCGATTTCGATTGAGGGAAAAGAAGTCGAAAGTCGCGCAGTACGGGCATCCTGTGTAACACGTCGAAGAGACTGGGGATCTGGGGGGTTGCGCCCGTGTGAAACGTGAGAGTCAAGTTCGGGTTCGGGATCCGACCATGAAGGACGAACGTTGAGAGCGCGGGCCAGTCGATCGTAGCGAGACCGGTGTACGCCGTCAAGTCACCTGAGAGCTCCAAGTGTGTGAGGGAAGGGGCGTGCTGGCGCAAAAAGACCCCCGAGGATCGTATTTCCCTGTAACCACGGAGGTTGGCCTGGGCCCTGTATTTTCTCCTCCAGTCCCGCATGAAGTAGGTGATATCCGCAAACTTTGGGTCTGTTGGGCCGTCTCCGATACGCAGCGTCTGGCCAACGGGCGTGAGGTTGATACGACGGAGTGGCACAGGGTAGAACTGCATGAGGCTCTGATCGATGGGGGTGTCGATGAGGGTAAAGGAGGAGAGAGAACGACAGTTGCCAAGGGCCTCGTAGAGTGCCTGAGGGGGTAGAAAGGGCGTGCTCAACGTTACTTTGGTGAGTTTGGGCATGCGTGTGATGGCGTGGATGGCGAGGTCCATGTGGTACGGACAATAAATCGCTTCGCGATCTAAGTACCCATAGCGGATACGACCCGGTTCAGTCCACTCGTCGTGCCAGTCGAGGCGAAAGTGTCTTTGGAGGGTCGGTGAGACAGAGGAAAGCGAGAGACAAGGACAAGGACAAGGACGGACCTGATGTACTGCCAGAGGGATTCGGGATAGAAAAGGAGGCCATGCTCTCTGTTGGCCATAGATTTCTGAGGCCATCGGACCTCTGCGAAGAGAAAAGGGAGACAGGCGAGACGAACGTGGCGGGAAGTGCTGGCGAGACTGAGTAGGGAGGGAGAGACGGTATCTCTGCCGGTTGGGAGGAGATGTGTGATGACGAGGGGGAAAATGTCAGCGATTAAGGACATGACCGAGCTTTGCTCGAGGCAGGATGAACTCGACGTTAGAGTGTGCCAACCTGTGGGATGTTATGGTCAGGAGAAACGTGTAGGCAGAGGACAGCGCTGTCAACCATCGCGAGGGCAGGGTCGTAAATATGTCGATCAGTCTAATTCACAGGCCTAGACCTTGTCTAGACTCGTTACGAAATTTAGAAATGTAAACCGCGTGTTCACTAATCGTACTATACATCATTTGGTTGCGTATTTCTCCGTCCACTCACGGCTCACCCGCTGAGCGTCCTTTTCGTTCTCCTTGTAGTGTTTCGCCACGTCCGTCGCGAGCGGGTCGTCCGGGTTTGGTGCGCTCAACAGCGCTTGTATCGACAACAGCACGGTCCGGATTTGCAATGCCGGCGACCATTTATCTGTCCCGCGCGTGCCAGTCACGATCCGTGTTACCCGCGACACACTGCACCTACCTTTCAAAATGTCCAGACAGATGCGCCCCAGTTTGTCTACAACCGCCATCGGGCATTATGTGAGCATGCGGAAATCAAGGATGCCACGCCCCCAGCACCTCGTGTTCCGAACCATACTCACCGATATTGGGATGGTATATCTTAGTCAGGAACCGCACTTTGGGGGGGCTCATTGGATACTCCTCCGGAAGGAACAGCTCTAGATGAAACACGCCCTCTGTGCGGGCATCAAGGCGTGCCATCAACGACATCGGATGGAAACGTGGCTCACGCTGGAAGGGACTCCCATCGGGACCTTGGATGGTCACATCAAAGTAACGCAGGTTGTCTTCGTGTGGTGCGGCAGTGATCCCTGGAGCGGGGTCGGCGACAAGGCGCTCAGTTTCCTGGCCATGCGGCAGATAGCATGAAGTGAGCGGTGCGGGCGACACGACGTGAGCACGCCGATGACGATGTTAATTACCTTTATGATTCGCTAGATCGCAGACATCCATCAGTCTTGGAACTAGGCACAACGTCGAATATGCACACCTTTGGTAGAGCCATATATCGAGAACGAGAACGAGGGAGCACGAGACCCGAATCCCGACGGATATGGCCAGTCCACATTCCCACGGCTAACCATGTCCAACGACGACGACTGGGTCAAGCTCGTCAGCTCAGACGGTTATGCCTTTCTCGTCAAACGTAGCGTCGCAATGATGAGTGGAACTCTCAAGAATATGCTTAGTTTCGACAGTCAGATGGTTTGCTTCGGTATCCCCCTTGAGTCTTATTGCCAATCATCACAGGTAGTTTCAAAGAAGCACTGGCCAATACCTGTCCAATCAGCGAACGGTGAGACATCTATCTTGTAGTGCCACAGCTCACCGACCCTCGCCAGCGCCGCCGTCGTCGAAAAAGTCTGCGAATTCATGTCCTTCAAAGCACATTACGAGGGTCCCGGGTCCAAGGAAGACATCCCCATCAATGAATTCAACGAACGCATCCCGCCCGAAATCGCGCTCGAATTGTACGTCCTCTTACCAACACCATTGCCTAAACGCATCAGCGCTGATCCATCCCCCTTTTTTTGTCCGCCTATTTTTTCTTCCCAACCCCATTTTCCACAACCCCCGGCTTCGTTTCCATGCTGGTCGTTCTAGACTCTTGGCTGCGGACTACCTAGAAGGTAAATCGTTTTTTCGGCTTCATTTTCAAATGGCGGCGTGTGGGCGTGCTGACGAATTTGACTTTGGCTTGGTGCCTTGTTACCCTGTTATATCAGTCTAAGACTCTTGGGCGGCCTTGGATGGATGCACAGCGCTTGATGGGATCGGTACTGGAGGCAGTGGTGTTCTCATTCATTGTTTTCCCGAAAGACGGAATGCCGGCGCGAACTTGAGGCGGCGCAAAGTACGAGCTTCCATTATTCTAACGAGAACGCATTTAAATCATTTGGATTACGCATGGGAACGGTCTTGCATGATGTGGTTTTTCGCAACGGGATGCCGTTCGAATTCTGCTTCGCAGTCCATTGCGCCGAAAAATCACGAAAATTCGACCTATCGCGCCGCGTAAAAGGTCTAGCCCGCTGCGAAATGAAATTCTTGACAAATTTTCTGGATGGGCAAAAATTAACCAATAAATAACCTACGTTACCACCAGGACGACTTGCAGTGACGATAATGCGTGCCTCGGGCTCATATGGGCAGTAAACCTCCACAAATAATCCATCATGAAAGAAATTAGTGTGCAGGGGTTTCGAGGCGGATTAGTTTTCGTGCGGCGCGATGGGCCCAATTCTCGCGATGACCAAATTTTTGGCGTGACCCATCGCACCAACTTTTGCTCGATGTGTCAGGCAAAAATCAACTTTTTTCTGGGGCTTTCGTAGTGGGCTGAATACATTTAGCAACCATGTAAACATCTGGAATAGCAATGTGCTGTGGTAGTATGTTAACCCAGTGCTCGAGAACAAGATCCACGCGACGTTGTCGTTGCCATGTTCTTGCCCTCATCCTCATTGCTAGTGAAGGGAGGGCCGTGGGCCGCATGGGGCGCTGGCACATGTCGTCGTCGAGTTGTCAACGACACTGTGTAGTCGGGACATCACGTCGTCCCAGCCCTCGTCCTTGCCGCTAGTAAACTTGTGCTGGTTGCACGCTGAAGGGACGCGTCGTCGTCGCCGCCATGTTGCCGCCCTCGTGCTCGTTGCGTAAGGAGGGATGGATGGTGGTAATGGCATGAGGCGCGTGGCACGCATGGTTGCCATTGTCATTGTCGTCGCCGTGTGGTCCTTGTTGATTGTGAAGATACGGGTGGTAGTGTCGTCGTTGATGCATTGAAGTCGTCCTGGGCCAGACTGGTGGTACTAAGTTACCTATTGGTTAATTGTGCCCATCCAGTGAAATTTGGGCGCGACGGGGTAAGAATTTCGCGGGGCTAGACCTTTCACGCGGTGCGATTGGTTGATGCGGCAAGATTTTTCCGGCACGACAGACTGCGATGGGTTTATTTGTGCAGGTTTCCCGACATAGTTCTGTGTCCCAACGGTCTACCTCGAATACACTAGTCTCTTTTTGCTCGGCGTCCAGACCATGCCGCAATGTATGTACCTGCGCCGCATCTGATCCTGGACAGCACAGTATCACTGGTGCGGAACTTCATCTCCATTTATTTTGCTGATGCAGCGGAACCGAGTAGTGGCAATAGACTTGCCAGCGGAACCAGACTTCCAATCTCGTCTAGCGGCGCATGTTTTCGAGCGTTGCCAATTCTTCTGTTTGAGTGCAGTCCCAGCGGAGGCCCTGTGCTTACCTGGCTGCCATGGCGAGCCGGACGTACTACGTGACTCGTGGGAGGTTTGTTCCGGGTCCGTCTTTGACAGCCACTTCGTTCGGATGAGTTGACTATCATATGCATGACACCTCATATATTGACATGCGCTGTCAGACTCATCTCAATGATCTCAACAAGGAATACACAATCAAGCAAACTTCCAGCATTTATCTTCCAAGCCGGACGTCGAGAACGATTATAGTCGCTGTGATCATACGGACCGGTGTATGGGGTGTACTGTGCACCGAGCCACTTTTTTTCCTCCGGAACAAACGACCACGGTGGTAATATGTGTGGATGTAAGATGAGATCACACTGATGCGCGGAGGGATCGGCGCAAATGAACAATATCCCATGTGGGTTGCCTAACGCCCGTAGCACACGGACGCGTCCAGACTCTGCCTATCCCCCTGAGTGCCGCGCGCCACAGTGGCGCCAACGCTGCCCTGGTCAATGCCTGGAATCACGCTTGAACTACGGACGTGTGGGATTAGAAGCGTCTAGACTCGGGCCCAGACAGCTTCCGAGTCCTGCGTGCTCGCTTGTCACTGGAGATGTGTCAACAGGTCGATGTCACCTTCTTGACGCCGGTGTACTATCGAGTGGCCGGCGATTGCCCTCGACGCTATCTCTTCGCTCGTAAATGTCACAGGTGCGTTCTGCGTCGCTGTCCTTTGCTTTGTCTAATGTAGAGAGTGTAAGAGAAGATACATATATGACCCCTATGTGAGCGGTCCAAGCACGACGCCGTCGGGCCAGATAGGCTCCTCGCACCCGTAGCATCATACCAGCCAACTTGGAGGCTCCAATATTGCTCAACCCAGCTGTCAACCACCAATGTATCGGCGATCATTTTACCCACCGACTGTTTACCATTTACCATTCATCGATGACGGTACGTATGTATTCTTCTTTGAATTGCTGAAGCTAGCGCCGGGAGTGACCACTGGCAGTCCACCCCAGGCGGAATCAGTCACCCGGAGAAAGTGATGATGTTCCGGAAGCTGTGAATTCGCTTCGTTGGTGAACGACGACATCAATACCTTGAAGGCTTCGAACGACATCGCCTCTTGTCGGTGAGAAAGTGCTTATCTTCGTCCGAGAGACTGCGTTGACCCTGTGTGGGTCCGTACTAGTCAAACGGGGTGGCAATGGACCGTGCTGCCAGTCGGCTACTTGCGATGAAGCTCTCTCGACTCTGATCCCCGATCAGAGACAGTGGTCGGGCACACGATCGCCAGCCCTGTGGTCCAAGACGGGCTCAGACAGGGAGATCATACAGTATTGAAGTGGGACTGCAGGCGTCAGTCTGATAATCGCCTTGGCACGCTGGCCTTTTCGAAGACCAATCGGCGAAAAGGTTTGACGATGCATCTTGGACTTTGGTACATTCCACAGCTTCGCTAGCAAGCGGATTCTCTGAGAATCTCTTGGTTAGATGTAATCACCCTTGATGGTGTCTCGTAGTACGAGTAGTAGACCAAGTTGTTGTGGTAGTGCAGATGCGTACTTGCCATACGGCATCACATATGTTGATCATCATGCCATCATGACTACCTTGATCCGAACTAGAGGTGGTAACCGTGTGACTTTTTACGACGTTACACTGCCATGAATAAGTCGTTGGTGACCAACTCTGGAACTCAACGCTGAAACTCTTCCATGGATGCCCGTGCGGGCGGTCACCCGGAACCGTATGACATTAAGCACTCGCACAACAGCTCTTCTTCTGCCGTAGACCTCTCCAGCACTGGGCTCGGTGTCGTTCGGGACCCACGGTCACCGTCGTTACGACCATCAGACGCAGACAATCGAGGGCACACTCGTCGCCGCCTGAGCTGGAGCAACACCGAGGGCGGACCAGACACGTCATGTCTCGACGTACCAGTCTTGCCAGAGTCGGGGTCATCCCACCTCTCGCTATCCGAGAGACATCCGTTCTTTACCCCGATCGACCGTCACACTCGGAAGGATCCGCCCTCGTTCTCCACTGCCCACGTGGATGCGTCTTCGACCACTCTGCTCTCACCGTATGCCGGCGCGACCCCGGTGGACGATGAAGCACGTCTTCTCGGGGGAACTCGGCTGAAAGCGGATGGGCGACGGTCGAGAGACTTGTTTGTCGACACGGAGTGGGCGGCTGGCCCATCGTCGCGACCTCGACGAGAGTCAGCGGCGCCTTCTCCACTCAAACGCAGACTCACGGATGCGTTCCATCGGGCGTCTATGCGCGTTGCCAGTGTTGCAGGGCACGGATCCTACGCGCGAGTACAGGAGGACGAGGACGCTTCGGATTCGACGTTGGATGGAAACGAAGAGATTATCCGACCTGGCGTCGGAGAGAGCGAAACACCGTCATCCGGTCCTTTGCGAGGGCGGGCCCTTGGCATTTTGGGACCAACGAATCCTCTCCGTGTACAACTGTACAAGATACTAATCAATCCGTGAGTGGTCCTTTGGGCTGAGCCTCCGTTTGACTAAGTTCGTCACCAGATATACCGACCCAATGATACTCATTTTGATTTTTCTGAATGCGATTGCGCTGGTGGTGCAAGCTTCGCGAACCCTGTTGTTACCTCCCAGTCAGACTCCTATCACCGTCACGGGATACTTTCATGCATGGGAAGACTACGTTATCCTTGTTCTCTTCGTAATCTTCACGTACGTGTTATACTTGATCGCACGAGCCCTGACTCATTCGCGACAGATTTGAAGCCTTGGGTCGAATATGTATTTCTGGGTTGCTTTTAGATCCAGACGTACCCATTTCGTCCTTATGCTCCCTCTCGTTCTCCAAATTAGTTCGCAGCATGTCCACGAACACTGTTCCCCAAGATGATGTCAACGCTCACCCAGCGCGTCATGGCTCGTTAGCACGGGGACACACACTGAGGAGAGTTTACGACAACTTGTCAAGGCCATTCTTGATATCCCTCTCCTCACATGCTCGTCCCTCTGGGTCTTCTCGTGTCGACCCGTCTTATGCTCTATATGCAAAAGGACCCTTGGACGATGACCCGGATTTACCCCCCACATTCTTCTCCCGCGCAATGAAATCAGACGTACTAGCGGCCGACCCCGGTGCTATCATATCTCTTCCATTTAGACTCGATTTGCAAATGGCGCGAAGCAGACTAGAGCGCAATATACCTTATTTACGGCAAGGTTGGGGTAGGATTGATTTCATTGCGGTCACCGGATTTTGGGTATCGTTTGCGTTGGCGACGACGGGCCTTGAGCGAGGCACCCATCATATCGGGATATACAGGGCACTGAGTGTCTTGAGGACAGCAAGATTGCTCGGCATTACGAATGGTACCGCCGTGAGTAGTGCCCCTTTCTTTTTTCCTTACTCTTTTTCATGCTTGTCGATCCAGACGATCATGCGTTCGCTCAAGATAGCCCGGCCTTTGTTGGCCAAGGTCGTATACTTTATCATCTTTGCCATGGTGTTGTTCTCGTGAGTCTTCCGACGTATCATAGGGCTGATCCGTTACCTACGATGAACTAGCATTATTGGCGTACAGTCTTTCAAGGGGTCCCTGCGTCGAGGCTGCAATCTTTTACCTACGCTCGGGGAGAATGGCACCCTACTGACGCAAGTCTGCGGAGGACATATCAATGCAACAACTTTGGCCCCGTCCCCTTATTTACTCTCCGATGGCACCTCTGGAGGCAGCGCGAAGGGGTTCATTTGTCCGTTGGGACAGGTCTGCCTGGTTCGTTCATTTGTTCTTGTTCCATTTTCATTCGCTGACAGTAACGCAGGAAGGACAGAATCCTTATAGTGGTGTAGAGAGTTTCGACACAGTGTACTATGCGACTCTCCAGATAGTTGTGCTTGCCTCAGCAAATGCCGTAAGTGCTTCATGCCTCCACTACCGACAACATCTCTCACATCGGAACCTTGTACGATTGCCTCAGTGGTCGCAGCTCATGTATCAAATCATGGCATCGGAATACTTGGTTGCTTCTATTTTCTTCATTCTTGGGATTTTAGTGTTGAACTTTTGGCTGTTTAACTTATTGGTTGCTGTTATTACGAATTCGTTTTCTGCCATCCGTTCTGGTACCAAAAGAAGTGCTTTTGGAGCAGCACCGTACGTCTTCGACCTTCTGGCACTGACTCTCGCTTATCTGACTTTTAGACTCGGGCGTGTCGCGGAAGAGCCAGAGGAGGGTTGGTCCGCACTGACTGGGCGCCACGTCGGTCAAAACCGTCTCAAGATTTGGTGGTCATACACTCGCTGGTTCTGGGTATTTCTAGCCTTGGCTTCCCTCGTGGTACAAGCTACTGCGACCGCCGACATGACTCCAATGCACCAAGAAGTCATCGACATCACTGAATGCATCATCACCTTTGCTTTCGACATTGAGATCATCGTCCGTTTTGCTGTCGAGTTACCTGCATGGAGAAACTTTTTCCTGCATGGCAACAACTGGGTGGACTTGTTCATCGTGATAGGGTCCAGCATCATCCAAATTCCCGTCATCCATAACACCAGCGTCTATCCTTGGTTAACTATCATTCCGCTAGCAAGATTCTACCGTGTGTTGTTGGTGGTACCACGGATGAAACCCCTGATGGTACGTGCGCGTCCGTGACATGGGATCGATATATTAAACCTTATTACCTTAGCTGACAGTCTTTGGGAACATGTACGGTCTTGCGAACATGACCTTGTTCCTGATACTCATGAATGTTCTTGCGGCCCTGTTTGCCATTCAACTCCTCCAAGGAGACATGGCCGGAACCATCACCATGAACTTTGGCCAACTCTACAATTCCTTTCTGGCCATGTACCAAATATGTTCGTCGGAGAACTGGACCACGGTGCTGTATAGCGCGACAGACGCCGAACTAAGCCTTAATCAAGCGGTAACTGTGTGCGCGTTTCTGTGCTGCTGGCTCTTGTTCTCGAATTGTAGGCGTAACGTCGCTCAGCTTGGTGCGATTGGCTGACACCGGGGTTGACTAGTCATCGTGATGCAAATGTTCATCGCCGTCATCAACGAGAACTTCAGCGTCGCGGAAGAAGCCAAGAGACAGTTGCAGGCATCCAGCTACTCAGAACAAAACTCCCGGTCTACATTCAGTCGATGGATAAGCCTGCTGAATCCCTATTTGTGGTTGAAGCCCAAGTCCAGAAGAGCGACGACTGAAAGCCCGCCCTTCGCTTCGGTTCCGGGGGAGGCAGAAGCCTTCGTTCAAAATAGTCCTCTTCCAATGGATTATCCGTACCTTCAGGTTGGTTCCATGATGTTCAAATCTGCCCAGTTGCCAATCACACGATTGTAGAGGCGCGTTCCGACGAGCACTAGCAGCAAATCTCACCTCCGGCAGGCCTCGTTCAGTCTGCTCCATGATTTCTTTACCGGAGACGAGAAAACGGAAGATATCCCACTTTTGGAATTGCGTCGGGCACGGTCCGAGCCGAGAGGGCCAGAGAATCCGTTTGAACATGAAACTGACCAGTACTTGTGAGTACTAGTTGACGATCTCGCGACTTCTCCCTGCTCACTGCTGCTTGTTGACGTAGCGACATACTGGCCGGCATGCAAAAGCAAAAAGAGCCTTCCAAAGGTTCTGATGATACCCACAGACGTCAGACTATAGAATTAATTCGAAGACATCCGTCATACGACAAGAGTTTTTGGGTTTTCTCTCAAACGAACCCCCTTCGCCGTCTTTGCCAGAGGATTGTGTATCCAAGTGGTGGAGAGCGGATATTTGGCACGCCGCCCTCGGATGTCGTGCACACGTTCTTCCAGTTGGCCATCTTCTTGGCCGTTAGTGGCAGTGTCGCCACTGAAGCGTTTGCGACACCTGCTTACCGTCTTCACTACTACACGGAACACGGATTAATGCGGGGCGCATGGTTCAACATCACAAATGCCGTCTTCGGTTTCATCCTTGTTCTCGAATTCCTGATCAAGATCATCGCCGATGGCTTTCTTTTCACCCCAAACGCGTACATCCGGAGCATCTGGAATATCCTCGATTTCTTGATCATGGTTGGCGTCGTTGTCAATGTCTCCTTCACGTTGGTTTTCGTTGGTGGTCTCAGTCGCTTTATTCGCGGCTTGAAGGCGCTGCAAGCCCTCCGTTTCATGACCTTGATCAAGAGGATGCAAAAAACTTTCGAGGACCTAATTCTGGCTGGATTCGTACGCATACTCGACGCCGCCGTACTTGCGGTGCTCTACCTCATCCCCTTTAGCGTCTGGGGAACGACCATCTTCGCTGGGCTGATGAACGAATGCAACGATACGAGCGTCACAGGCATAGGATACTGTACCAACGAATACGTCAATACGATGTACGGGAACAGCTATGGATTCCTCGTACCCCGTGCTTGGGATACTCCCGCCCCGTCTACCAAGTTCTCCTTTGACAACTTTCGCGCCTCGCTACTCATTCTCTTCGAGATCGTGTCGTTGGAGGGGTGGATCGACGTCATGTCCACTGCGATGAGCATCACTGGCCCGGGGTTGCAACCGCAGACTAATGCTTCGCAGGTGAACGCGATATTTTTTGTGATCTACAATCTGCTGGGGGGCGCCATAATCTTGACATTGTTTGTCAGGTAAGCAGGTCCTCGAACGATTTGCGTATATGCTTATCCTGAATGCCGATTGATTGTAGTATCATCATCGGGAACTTTTCGTCTCGGACTGGGGCGGCGTACGTCACGGAAGCCCAGCGAGAGTGGATCGATCTGCAAAAGCTCATCAAGCGACTGAAACCCTCAAAGAGACCCAAAGTCAAGCCCACATTTGTGGTTCGAGCTTGGTGCTACGACCGTGCGATTAACAAGCATGGGTGGTGGACGAGGATGATGACCGTTTTTTTTGTGGCTCAGATTATCGTTTTGATGTTCGTTTCTCTTTTCTGTCCCTCTGCTGGCAAGTAATAACTTTTCCGCAGGACTGAATCGTTCGCCCCGGAAACAGTGAATGATTGGCACAGTAAGCAATTTGAGGATGTCGTATGCTAGCACTTTGCTGACAAGGTTCTATAGACATAGTCACGTTGATCATCACCGCGGTGTACGTACTAGATACAATCGTTCGATTGTATGGACTCGGGTGGAGCTCTTTCCGCGCCAACGGGTGGAACCTCTTTGATATTGTCGTGGCGTCCGGCAGTTTCGCCACGACCCTCGTTGTACGCTACTATTACGACAACTTCGCCATCCAGCTCTTGCAAAAGCTGTTTTTGGTCAGCATTGCTTTCAAGCTCGTCCAGAGAGTGCCTTCCTTGAACCAGCTCTTCAAGACAGGCACGTATGTAGTCGCTACTCTCTTCCGTCTCACCTTTCACTCACTCCTTGCGATGGACCTCTATTACAGTGCCAGCCTTCCCGTCATCCTGAACCTGCTTGCTTTGTGGTTTACCCTCTTTCTATTTTTCGCCATCATGTTCATGGAAGTGTTTGGGATGAACAAATGGTGCTCGGGGGAGACTCGGTATCAGAACTTTCAGAGTATGGGGATGTCACTGCTTATGTTGGTGTTCATGAGCACTGGGTGAGTGTTTACGTCCGCGGCCGAAACGATCCTCGAGTTGATGTATGTCTAGGGAGGGCTGGAACCAGTTTATGCACGACTAGTAAGATGCCCGCATGATTATCATCTTCCCTGATGCTCACTATCATCGGCAGTGCCCTCGATTACCCACGCTGCACGCAAGTCTCTTCTGGTCTCTATCAGACGGACTGCGGTAGCACAGCTTGGGCGTTCTCGATGTTCATTGCGTGGAACTTGCTCAGCATGGTGAGACACCTATGTTTGCGACCCATTTATCCCATGGTTGACGGTTTACCGTGATTTCCAGTACATCTTCGTCAACATGTTCACTGGTGTGATCGTGGAGAGTTTCTCGTATGTTTTCCAGTCCACGGGAGGCGTCTTGAAGTCGATTACGCGTCACGAGACACGTGCATTCAAGAAGGCCTGGGCCCAGTTTGCGGACCCGAACACCGGTCTGTTGGAGCGCCCAAACCTTGTTCCCTTCCTCGCTGTACGTCATTCCCGCATCTTAGACTGCTGCCATCAACCGCTCACTTCGTCGTAGAAACTCAGTGGCGTCTTTGAAGTGCGCATCTATCCATCTCGGTATTCTGTGAGGTCCATCTTGGCCACATGCCGAGATAAGTCGAAAAAGGATGGCAAAATGGGCGGGGTCCATGTACGCAGGTTGAACAAGCTACTCAACACCATCGATTTCGGGGTAATCCGGAAGCGACGCGCGGTGTATATGCGGATTTATCACGAAGCGAACGTCATGTGTTTTCAAGGCGAGGGGATCTCGTTTACGGACATGCTCATGTTGCTTGCGCATCACAAGCTAATCGATGATTACGAGGCGCTAGGGTGAGTTTGTAATGGTTGGAGTGATGAACCGCGCTAACGGTGTCATGGTGTCCTGCGTCATATGACAGGTTGAAGGAACTTGAGGTGAGGGAGGAGACGCTCAAGTTGGTGGCGGGCCTGGTGGGTCTGGACATGATACGATCACAACTACGCATGATCTCGCTTCGCCGAGAGCTTCTCCAAAAACGCGACAAGGCGCACGCGGCGGCGAAAAGTATGCTCACCCCGCTTCACTCATCGATTTGGTCTGACGTTCATGAACGCAGTGCGGCGGTCAGGGCCCGGTGATGATCTCGAGCGAGTAGATATCGGTGATTAGCACACCTTGGGGACATTAGTTTCGACGGATATTACTCTCGAGTTCGAGTCAACTCTGGCGCGCCGCGAGAGTTGAATAGTGGGCGGGTCAAGTTGGGTTGACAGACATGGACAATGGTGGATAAATGGTGAACGTTTGAACGATAAGCTGCGACGATGATCTTGTAGACTCATTCAAAAGAGGTGTAAAACAATAACGAGACATGACCCTATTCGAAGTTGCGTACAATTCACGGAGTTGCTCACGCGTTTATAGTTGCACTTGTGGCACCACCTGCGCAATCGGAACGGATAGCTCCCATTTCGCTCGAGGTTGCTACGAAAACCCGTGTTTATGTCTATGTCAACAGTGCACGCCCCTTTCACTTCGCTCTCATTCGTGACCGCGCACAGGCTTTGGCAAATAGCTGTTGGCAATAATGAATGACAACAAACTTGGCAAGGGAGCGATACGCACGGCGCTTCGAGGTACGCAACCTCCTCTGGCGTCAACTCGATACCGGTCACGATACTCTCCTCCAATCTCTGTATGGAGTTGACACCAACTATCGGACTCGCAACCTTTTGGCCAACCCAGGCCAGTGCGATTTGGCCCATCTTGACACCCTTGCTGTTTGCGAGTTCCTCGACGCGGTTGATGATGGCCTTGTCGGCCTCTGACAGCTTCTTTTCAAACATGGTGCCTTTCGAAGAGTTGAGACGGACGGATTCCGTGCCGACGGGACGGGCAAGGTCGCCTGCCGCGAGAGGTGCCCAAGGGATGACACCGATCCCGTTGAATTTGCAGTACGCGAGCATCTCACGCTCCTACACGATGTACATCAGATATCGTCACCACGTCTCGTGCAAGGATGACGCTACCTCTTCCCGGTACAGCAACGAGTACTCGTCTTGCATGCTGACAAATTTGGTCCACCCATGCTTGCTGGCCACCTCATTCAGGTGCGCGAATTGCCAGCACCGCATTGAGCTTGCACCGATGTAGCGCACTTTACCGCTCTGAACGAGGTCGTGGAGGGCTTTCATTGTTTCTTCAGCAGGAACCTCGGAGTCGTACCGGTGGATTTGGAGGAGGTCAAGATAGGGGGTCTCCAAGCGCGCGAGGGATGCATCGACAGCATTGAAGATAGCTGCGCGGGACAGCCCTTTTTGGTTGATGTACTGCGGCAATTTGTCGAGGCCGGGTACGACGCTTGTGCGGATACCTGGATTGTCGGCGACCAGACCGAAGCATTTTGACGCAATCACGATTTGATGACGGGGAATCTGATACTAGTGGGGGCGGTAGATAAGGGGGCCTCAGGAACGATTTGCAGCAACGGAAGATACCTTCTTAATGAACTTTGCCACGAGACGTTCTGATTCGCCGTTGGAGTAGACATTTGCGGTGTCGATGGTGTTGATGCCGAGATCCCATGCGGCTTTCATGATCGCGAGAGATGGCTCTTCGTCTAGGACCCACGGCTGATGGCAGGGCGCAACCACATGAGGCTTGGTTTCACAAGGAGGAAAAGCCGGTGGACTTACGCTCCATTTCGGCGATCCAAAACTCATGGCTCCCAGCTATATGTACAACATGTTCGATCAGGATTGGAGGTGATCATTTACAGGATGTTATAGGGCTCACAATAGGGACGGAGACTCGAAGGCCAGATTTGCCCAATAGGCGGAACTCAACTTTCCGAGTGGACATGATGGGTGACGGGGGTAATTGAATTCCAAGTCGAACGCGATGTGTGAGCTTTGTATTTATGTTGTAAGAAGCCTATACCCACGTAAGCGATCTTCTGTGCGTGAACGAGAATGGTACCAAGATCAGTATAGACTTATCAGCTGCCATTTATCGAATTTCTTCCGAGTATTTTCCATCGACCACTGGTTTCGGGCCGGACGGGCCTTGTTGATAATATGGGGAACAGCGATATGCCTTCGTAATGGCAGGTAATAGTTTGGATGAAGGAGCCGGCCCGCCCAGGAGATCATGTGTTTCAACACGTGGAGATCCAGGGCTCTTATACGGAAATCCACAATTGGCGCTGAGTTCGAGACGAGGCCGACCGTTTTTGAAGCGTCCAAGGCGGACTGTAACAGTCCTGGCGGCTCCTTGCGAGGAGCCTTCAACAGAGCACGACGTCTCAACACGATGCGAAGCTAAATCATGAAAACTGACAAGTTGCGATATGTCCAGCTAACCTTCGAACTGAGCGCTGAGACGCTGACTAAGGTCTTGGCTGCCCAACGAAGGCCTCATGTGTTAATTACAACAAACCGATGGCTACAGATCATTGTCAATCCCTCCACTGGCAGGTCTTTGATCGACGCATCAGCAAGAACTGCACATCCCTCAATGAAACCACACTGACCAGACATTCCAGAATCCCATCACTCCAAGGTACCCCCAAGACATGCTCATAACCCTACCTTGTGATAGCGCAGAGCTTGCCTGCACAAATATTGCGATGAAACGCAATGAGAGAGTGAATGAATGCACCGGGTTGCATGCTGGTGGTTGGAGTGCCTGCAGCCGCTTGTTTATGAGCGTCCAAATGCACAAATAATCAGCGCGAAACTTTTCGTCGAGCGCGCTACTTTGTT
>JBBPOD010000551.1:0-17208 GCA_038091255.1 Tylopilus intermedius | reverse complement strand
GGGAGTGCGCGAATATCGGCCACAATTTGTTTAGGTTGAGCTGCCACAGCTGAACGGGACCGGGTGTATTGAGTGCCTGGCGGATCCCCTGTGCAAACTGCGTGAAATGGTCCGCCAATGCCATTCCTTCTGGGACAGACTCCACGACAACATGCAGGGGTGTGTCAAAGTGGATGAGCTGGTTCCAAAACCGGCCTTGTTCCAGGAGCTCAACTGCACGTGTAGGAGCATTGTTACAAAGGCAAGCCTAAAATGCGTTTACCGCAAGTGACGATGAGAGCTGCTTGAGGGTAACATGATATTGAGGCGAAGAGGGCACGTTGGCTAGATGTTGGGCAAGGAGTCGAGGGGTGATGTCATATGCAAGGGGTAGTGTGTGGGAAGTCAGAATTCTTCCGCCATGTCTATCCAGGTTCTCGCGAAAAAAAACATCTGTTAACAACACAAATTGCGGCAGATGGATCAATTGAAACAGAGATTGAACGGCTCTTCCCAGTCCTTAACATTACGCGAGGTTGTGAACTGAGTACGGATACGGTGTGCGAGGTTGTTCGAGGAGTTCGATTGATCAGGATGTCTAGTCGGCTTAAGCGCAAGCGCAACCACTCGAGGACAATGGCCGTCTCTAGATCTTGTAGGCCACCGAGCTGGTCGTATCGAGTGGAGACTCGGAGAGCGGCCTCAAGGTTGGACGAAGAAGTGGAGCGATCCGGGTGTCCTTTCGGGCGAAGCGCTCGAGGACGATGCCCTCCTCGTCCCACAGAGCTGGTTGTACCGAATGGAGATGAGCAGTAAAGTTGCCCAAAGTCGAGGAGTGTTCTGGGTACCCTTTCGGGCGAAGCTCAAGTGCTTCGCGGTCGAGGACGATGGCCTCCTCGAGATCCTGCATCCCAAAGAGCTGTGTGTACCGATTGGAGAGACGAACGGCAAGGTTACTTACAGATAAGGAGCGATTGTCCCTTAGGGTGAAGCTCAAGTGCTTCACGGTCGAGGAAAACGGCCTCCTCGAGATCCTGCATGCCACCGAGCTGGTTGCGCCGAATGGATGGCAAGGTTGCCCGGTGGTAACACTCCAGGTGTCCTTTCGGCGAAGCTCAAGTGCTTCTCGGTTAATGCCAATGGCCTCCTCCAGGTCCTGCATGCCACCGAGCTGCTTGTACAGAACAGAGGGGTGGATAGCAACTCGAAGGCCGTTCAGAGAGGAGGAAAGATCCAGGTGTCCTTTCAGTCGACGCTCAAGTGCGTCTCGGTCGAGGACAATGGCCACCTCGGAATCCTGCATGTCACCGAACTGCTCGTACCGAGTCGAGAGATGGACCCCAAGATTGGCCAAAGGAAAGGAGAGATCCGGGTGTCCTCAAGTGCTTCTCGATGGTGGATAGTGACGTCCTCGGGATGTTGCATCCTACCGAGTTGATTGCATCGAGTGGAGAGGCGAATGGAAAAGTTGTTCAAAAACGAGGAGCGATATGGGCGTCCTTTCGGGCAAAGCTTAAGTGCTTCTCGGTCGAGAATATGCCCGGGCCCTCGAGATTCTGTATACCACCGAGCTGCTTGTACCGGGCAGAGAGACGAACGGCAAGAGTGTTCGACGACAAGGAGCGATGTGGGTGTCCTTTTAGGTGTAACTGAAGTACCTCTCGGCTCAGGACAACGGCCTCCTAGAGATCTTGCATGTGGCCGAGCTGTCTGTACTGAGAGAGAATAAGAACACCGAGGGAATTCAGTGCAACAAATCGCTTGCGCTGCCCTGGTGGGTAAAGTGCGAGAGATTGACTGTCTATATCGATCGCCTTGTCAACGTAACTTGTTTCCCATGTTTCCTCAACATTGTGGAATGAGAATTTTGCCTGCAAGCGCAACAGCGAGGCTGGCACGTCATTTCGCCGGTTTATATACGACACACTACCTTTTAAACACATCCTGACACGCGCAACCTGCGCACAACTATTGCGGGAAATGCTGGTATGCTGTGTACGTGGATGACGAGCAATGAGCAAGGTCCAAAAACGTTAGGACCGGGCAACCCAGATACCCGATGCGCAGCTACACGACGGCTGAGTGATTGATGTAGTTGCCTGATTTGGGTAAACTGCAGTGTAGTCCACGTGCAGCACCACAGCTGTGCGCCTCGAACTGCCAGCACGTTCTTCATCCTTCATTTCCCTTCTTCAACCACCATTAATTGACGTTTCAGCAAGTACCCTCATGGCCGACAACAAGGACGCCGTTGCACCGACACACGAGCCCGCCACCGTCTTCGACGAAGATGCACCAGGCCCGCCCATCTCGGTTCCGGACGACTCAGCTGAATCCGGCGAAGGTGGCAAGCTCAGAATGATTTTACAGCTCGTAAAGAGGAGTCTCGGCGTGAAAGACATTGCTGCGATGTGCGTGCTGCCCATCCCTCATTGGCCCAGCTACTGAGCCACTGACCACTGTTCCACCTAGGCGCTTGTCGCTACCAGCTTCCTTGCTTGAGCCGATGCCAAACCTGGAGTATTGGCAGTACCTCGATCGGCCTGATTTATTCGCAGCGTACGTCGTGATTTCACGTCGAGCGCTCATCAGCTCATGTGATACCACCACAGCATCAATGATTCGGACGACGCCTTTGAACGCATGCTTGCTGTCGTGCGGTTTACGTTTACCAAAGACCTCAAGTTCATCGTAAGCGAATACTGTCGTGTTATCTTACATACTTGTCCTCTGACACGCCCGTGCAGCATGGGAAGGTGTGCAAGCCGTACAATTCAGTCCTCGGAGAACACTTCCGTGCACATTGGGACGTTCCCCCTGTCCGATATTTTTCTGGCCCAACGAAGCCTCCGATACTCGGAACACATACAACGCAAACACCTTCGCCACAAACATCGACTAATACGCTGCCAGCCGAGACTCTGAGTATACGCAGCGAACGTAGCTCCAAGAGCGGTCGAAGTGGTCTCAGCCTCCTTTCCAAGACCAAAGCTAGCCCCTCGACTGCTCCCACTTCTCCTCAACCAGCCTCCCACGTCGACCTTGCTGGTCACATGTCTAATCTCTCCCTCGGCGCGGATGGTCCAGACAACGATCAGATCCGCGTGGTATTTCTCACCGAACAAGTCTCGCATCACCCCCCTGCATCGGCATTCTATGCCTACTGTCCTTCTCGCTTTATCGACATGCGGGGCGTCGACCAGCTCTCAGCCAGGATCTCAGGAACATCGGTACGCGTCACGCCAGGGTCGTACAACAAGGGCATTTTTATCAACATCACCGGTGGTCCAGGCGAAGGCGAGAAATACCACATATCGCACCCCGTTGCGCATATCAATGGAATTTTGAGAGGCAGCTTCTATGTCACAATCGCAGATTCGACGATCATCACCTGTACCGGCGGCAAGGGGAAGGAAAATTACCGTGCAGTGATAGAGTACAAGGAAGAGGTTCGTTGATCGCTTGATCGCAGAGCAGGTTCCTAAATTAGTGGTGAACAGTCATGGCTCGGGCGGGCCCAGTTTCTCATCGAAGGTGTGATCCACACGTACGACGAAGATTCGACAGAACACGAGGAGTGGACAAAGGTCAAGCACGTCCCTCAATCTCGTGTTGTCGCCGTCTTCGATGGCTGCTGGCGAAACCATATCCGCTGGCGACGTAATCCGTCAGGTTCCAGTGTGTCTGTGGCATCGATGGCAGAGTTCCACACATTGATCGACCTCGAAAAAATTTACGTTATCCCCAAGGCCGTGCGCCCCCTCGAGAAGCAGCTCCCCAAGGAAAGTCGCAAGTTTTGGGAGCACGTCACGAGCAACCTCCTTAACAAGGAATACTCTGATGCGACCAAGCACAAGCTCCTTCTTGAGCAGAGGCAGCGTGACGAGGCGAGCGAACGGAAACGAAAAGGCGAAGAGTGAGTCGGCGAATGCCTGGGTCGGATCTTGTGCACGAGCTGACGCGATGTTTAGGTTTATACCCACATATTTCGACCCAGATTGGGTCACCGGCATACCCACACTCACAGGGGAAGGTCGCAAGGCTGTAGAAGAGGAGCTCCGGGAATGCGCTGCTGACACCGTATAGAGCACGTTGAAGCGACGAAGCGCCACTCCCCATTCGTAATGACTTTCTTTCTTTTTCTTTTTTTCCTCTTAATGCCCTTTTTCTTGGACATTCGTGATCCTTTGGCGGTCTAGATGCTCGTGGTCAATCCGCTATTGGATCTAATGTCACATGCCCTATCTTCAATGATATCCCTATACTATCTACAGTCACTGAATCGATGCTTTTCTCGCGATGAACCAGGTCCGACCTTGAGCAGACAGCCTTTGTCCTCAGCTTGACAAATCAACATCCAGATAGTCTCGAAAGAGAAATTTCCCTTCTTTTTGACCGTGCAGATGCGTACCCGACATCAAATATCGCAAATATCGAGAGTATATGGGGATACAGTTTGCGACTCTCCTTGGAAACCGGGCCAACACACCCGTTACTTACGTGCCCTCCGCAGAATCTTGTCACTCTAGGTTTATAGGTGCCGCAGGCTTGAGTCAGGTCGTGGCTAAAGTCCCGAATCCCTACCGATGCTTCATTCGCAACCTTAAGTGGGCCTGATAGAAAAAGTTCCCCATTGTGCTATCGCAAGCGCTCAGATACTGATGTGGCACATGACGCTCTTACTCCGGGCAAGTTCATGAAACTCAGACCCATGATGGTAGGGGCGCCCCGAAAAGAAGATGAGGGCGATCCACCGGACGTTGGCAGCACTCCACCGCCCATGCTGGCGTCATCTTACGCTGCGATTTTCAAATAGCCAAATGCTAGAGTTTCGCCGCCCTTGGGGACCCGCGTCGTCGTTGACACATGACCTGTCTCCTGGCTGGGCCAGAATTCTTTCCCCCTGGGGCCTTTCATTTTGCATTCAACTCTCAGGGGCGTCCTGAACAAGGCTGTGTCTACTTCGGCCGGAGCTTGGCGTGCCAACTCTGAATCGCTTCCCGGTTCGACGGGTGCGCGGGGTGCGCCAGATTGCGCCATCACTCCAAGGACATGAAGGCATGCGTCCGTGTACGGTCGGCACCGTGACAACTGATGGTTCCAGATACGGATAAATGATGTTGCCGCTGTCGCTGGTTTGGAGTTTCTCCGAAGGGCGGAATAAACGATTGGTCATATGTTTCGGATGGATGGATAGCATCGTAGCACCTTGCCTGTACTGGTTCTTTATGGCAATGCGAGTGTGTCAGGGCAAGAAGCGTGCCATTAGCACGTAGATTCGTGACCAGACGAGTCTAGGCTCAGACCCCCTCATTCCATTCTCGGACGGTGCAATTTAGGCTTTTTGTGTCAGTTTGATTCGATAAGAGACTGGACGGAGCCTTGGAAAGTTCAAGCCATGGCTTTGCTCATGACGACTATCTACTCAAGCACTTCAATCAGCGTCACAACTAAAAAAGGACAGAGGCAAAAATTCATGGCTCAACTGAGGGTCGAACTCAGGACCTTCTGTGTGTAAGACAGAAATCATAACCACTAGACCATTGAACCAGGCGATGTTTGGCCTCCCCAAGTGCGTCATGTCGCGATCTTAGACTTTACGCCGTTGGCAGGATACCTGTGATAAAAAAAGAGCCAAGGCACACACTAGTACTGTGGACAGGGTTCCCGTGAAGCTCTCCTTCGAACGGCGTAGATGAGTCGCTATCCCCACCTTATCACCGTAGTACTATCGCTATGATCAAGCGATTGTTACTATCATGTATCAACGAGCGCATGGCTAACTCATCTAGGATTCTCGGCAATACATGATCGGGGTCGTGATGCACGTGGTGATTCAGCCGTCATGTACGCCCAAATGGCTATTGTTGTAAAACATCTCTCTCCCAAGCTTCCATCCTCCCCGTTCGCCCGTCGAGTTCTGTAGCGCCATAGCCTCTTCTCTGTCACATCAAGTCTCTTTCTCAGCTCAGAGACTGATAGCCTGGCTGCCACGTCCACGTCGTAATCTGGTAAATTGCCCTTCCTTTTTTCCCTCGTCGAGAGCTCATAGCTGTATTCTTCTTTTCTCAGGGGACGACATGACGTTACCAAGGGTCTCCCTTCTGCTGGTTTACGCCTGTGTTCACCTCGCCACATTGATCTCAGCCACAGAGCCTGCACGCATACATGAGGCACGCCAGGGGGGACCCATAACCAGCCCTTTCTCTATGGGCCCCGGCCCAGAGTCTATCCAAACAGCATCCGCAACGCCTTCAACAATAATGCCTGCGACGACAAGCAGTAAGCCGCCTTTGCCTTCGTCTTCAAGCGACTCACCTATACCTTCGTCATCCGCAACATCAGGCTCTCAATCATCATCAAGCATGCCTCAGCCTTCATCCTTTCCCAGCATTCTCAATTTTGTGATTCAGAGCATGACAACGTGCACCTCCGGTTTAATTTCGTGGAATTACACCGGTCAACAGCAGGCTCCTTTATTACTCTCAATTACCAACATCGGCGTGCCTCAAAATGACGCCTTACTTCACATCGAGGCAAGGCAGAACACGGTCAACAGCACGTTTCAGCAGCAATTGGTGGACACCAATACCTCTGTACAGTCTTGGACGTGGCCCTCTGTCAATGTCCCGCAGGGCTGGTACGAGATACGAGGTCTCGTACTTTCCGAGCCGAATGCGAATAGCACCTCTTCGCCGTTCTTCATTGCTAACGGAACGGATGTCTCCTGTTTGGCTGCGACATCGCCTCAAGCTTCATCCACATCCACATCCACGGCTTCTTCCAGCGCGAGCGTCTTCTCGACCTCGGTGACTTCTGGACTGAACAAGGGTAGTTTGGTGGGGGGTATTGTTGGGGCATTCGTGGCCGTTGCACTGGCTATATTTGCGGGGCTATGGTTGTGGTCACGGAGGCGAAAACGGCTGTTCGTTGGACGAGGTGGAAAACCGGATCGGACCTGGGGATCACTGAAATCCACTACATCGAGCATTCGACCGCAGAGCAGTGGAACTCCACTCAACGGTAACCCTTTCCATGTTCATACAGAGTCGACGGGGGCTATCCTTCAAGATCTTCCTGGCGCAAAGGCGTCTGTAACGACCACGCCTGGTGGTTCAGACGAGGACGTTATCGTGGAGAGCGAGGAAAAACTTGTTTCACCCGCCTCCTCTTCTGGAATGAGTCCGTTCGACGTTCTCAGCACACCGGTTCATTACGACCGTCGTATCTCGACGTACTCTGTACAGACTCCGACCTCCACCGCTGCAAGCGAAAGTTTCCGATCCCGTATCCCCTCTATACGCACGTCCAACCAAAGTCTCGAACAGCAAGCGCAGCGCATCCGGTCCTCTATGGAAACTTCTGTCCGACGTCGCAGCGGACGGCTTTCGATGCCCACCTTACCATCTCCAACCCTTTCCCGAGTTCCTCAGTCTCCCACACCTGCCAAAGAAGAGTACCCTCTCACGCCTCTGACACCCACACCCGTCAACCGCTCTATTTCGACCGGCGCAGTCTCTGTGGCTGCACGGCGTACATCCCGAAAGCCTGTGCCACAGTACGACTCCTCAACACTTCTAGAAGACAAGAATACAGACTCTGTATCCACGCTCACGGCGGGAGCCGAGTCTTCGCAATCGCATGGGACAGGATTGGGAACGGGTTCGCACGGGACTCCATCGGACTCAACGTCCAAGACGAGCTTTTGGGACGGCCGTCCTGTACGCTATTTGATCCCAGATGCGCCCCCACCGCAACAGGACTGAAAAGTGGGCTGCGCACTCTTGTCTTGGATCCAGCCTTGGTGAACCTTGGCCTTTTTTCTTTCTACTTGCTCTCTGGCCGTTGCTTCAGCTTTCCTTTTTCGTATTCGGTACCGTCTGATACGGTTTTTCCTGATTGGGAGCGTTCACTATGTTTTAAGCTATCTCTGGTTCACAGTGTGTCGTGATGTGCTTGTAGATCCAAGGTCAGGAGAGGAAATATGGGTCCGCCTGTCGGAATAACAATGCCCCCGACCATGGTCTACACACAGCACATTGATACGTGCCCAAACCACGCGCTGATCCAGTGATACATGGACTTGGATATCTATTTCTATACCTTGATGTAGCTTATCGACTTCCCCTTTGCTTCCGTGTTTGGCATCTTTTTTCTCCCCTGGGGTCTGGGCAGAGTAGGATCCACGTGATGATGACGCGTCGATTACGCCGCGTTTATTTCGTGGCCCTATGGGCGCGTTGCGCTGTTCTTCTAGATAGATGTACCAACTGGGTAGTACTAGTACGCTACCAGAGCGCATATGTCTGTAATCGTACAATCGTCGATTAAACACCCTCCCACGGATGCGAGCTCGCTGCGATTGTTATCTCTCTTCGTTGTCACGTCTGCACGCTCTTGCTCCGCGTTTTCAAATTCGAGCCCTCCCCTTCGTCATGCAAGTCCTCTTTTTTTGCACATCTCGAGCCGTTTTTACTGCCCCCATCCTCTATGTGTAGGCTGCGCGAGGGCATATGACCGCGAGCGATAGGGACCTTGCGGAAAGGAACCCATTGCATCCGATGAATTTCAAACAAAGCACCAGGGGGCACCAATTGGCATGGGTCAGCATCCGATGCGTAAACAAAAGATCGCGTTAGTTGGGACGAACACAACGCACGATCTCGTTCGGACGCATTCCGACTCGCTCGTCCAACTCTCTCCCCCTTTCGTCGACAAGACACGTTGTGGCACGGCCCTTTCTCATCACATCATCCGTTGGCAGACGATCACGATGGCACATCCAACGTGTACCCGTCCGCGAGGTCGACGATACATGCGCCACGCCGAGAGGTGGAGGGATGCGATTGGGCTGAGTTGGGGCCGTGATCGTTGGATTACACATGCAACCACGACGACGCCCGGATCACCTACCCAAGCACATGGAGATCCCCGGGGAATAACGACGACGACGCCACAAGGAAGACGATGCAGAGAAAAAAATATAAAACACACAAAAGAAGCGTGTACGATGGTCGCACCCCAGAACATTTGACGGCCCCCAATACATGTACAACGTTCAGTCGCACTACAACGTGCACACGGCGAGGCGATGCGTTCGGAGGCGGTAAGAGAGCAATCCGGAATTTGATGTTCAGTTTGGGGGCCCTTGCCTTGCCGCGGCATTGTAGCGTTGAACTTGATCCTCGAACGGAACGGGCGGAGATATCCGTCGTGCGTTGCCTTTTGTATTGTTGTACTCACTTACGCGCGTGGCCCGGGAGCGACCCTCGTGTCGCGTCAGTTTCGGGGACCCCTCGGGATGGGTCGTGATGTGCCCGGGTGACCGCCATATATCCATACTCGGCAAGGATCTTCGAGACGCCGCGCGCTTTTTTATCCCGGATCGACGCGGCTGTACAGGGTCTCCTGGCACGACCATGCACAGTCCAAGAAAAACGTGGAGTGATGTTTCTGGATGAACATTCAGACGTGTTTATCGCAATGCACGTTCGGAAACGTACGGTGGGCGACATGTCCAACGTTTGGCATTAATGCCTTTGTCGTTGAAGTGCCAGGAGACCGGGTTGATGCTATGTAGGACCGTTAGGGTTAGGTTTTCGGGTGAAAAAAGAAGCATTAAGAAACATGGGACATCAGGGAGACATCGTGATGGATTTGGCCGTAAGGCACTGTCTTTGTCGCCACAGAGACCTAGTCCGACAGCAAGACCGCGTAGTTTCGCGAATTGGAGACGCGTCAAAGCTGGTGAGAAATGTCTGGTGACATTGATCGAGTTTAGACGCAAAGTGCCGAAGCGAGGCGCTGCGCCGGTCATAGACAGCTACTGTCAGAGAGATCGCAGATCTCCGCAGGTTGGTTTCCTGGAATACTTGTTCTTCCGTCTTTTTCTCTCCCATAACATGGCTCATCCATGTGTCAAGCTCTATTTCTTGTACATACGGTTACACGTCTTGGTTGAAACTTTGGCAACCAATTCAAAGTGGCGAGAGGCATTGACTGTATCGAGACGGAGATATCCGTTCGTCCCATCGTCGACTGAGCGCTTTGAACTCTCAAGAGAACTAATCCCTGACAGACGAGTATCGGCGTGTTCCGACAGTCCGCCTATCGCCTCCTTCGCTGTACTTTTGAATTAGCACGGAAGGGGAATCAAGATAAAAAAGGAAGAATAATGATGTATATACTGTAACGTACACGGTGGGATCAAGGCCGGTACAAATTACATGCGGTCGTATTGATTCTTGGTCCTACAGTGGGCAGTAGTCAAGAGTTGGAGCACAAGAGAAGTGGCATGACCGAGCATGATAAGGAAGGGCCGAAGCGCAGAATCGAGATTTGGGTGCCGGCAAATCGCGAGCTATTCTCACGACCAGCCATCGGGGTTTCGGCGGCGCAAGGGTAAAGGTATCCAAGGCCTGCGCAGTTTGGCATCGGCGGTGCCTGCCTTACTCGTACATGGGCTCGTCAGGCCGACTTTGCGTATCTTGGCGAGCCTGAGGGAAGGTTTGAACATGAATAGGATGGATCGGATGCTATAGATAAGCGGGTTTTCACCTCCAGAGACCAGCCCAAGCAACTAGCGCCGCTATGGCCGATGAGGCAACTGACATCGCAGCGAATGCGTAAGGCATATCCTCCATGTGGCTTTGTAACTTTACCAATTTGATATTGAGCCGATTAGCCTGAAACAGAAAGGGTAACTATCGGAAGACATTCACATACATTCATTCCAAAAAGACCAGCAACGAGGGCTCCCGATCCAAGACCCATGGTCCCGATAGAAACCTAATATGTTCTAAGTGAGCTGAATTGTTTTTTGTAAGAACAAGTGCAAACTTTAAGGTCCAAAGCCAGCAACGCATTGCGATTTGAGTCTAAAATGAGTTCTACAATTTCCTGAGTGGATTGGACATTCGCCTTTGCCATGTCAATCAGCAATGACTCGGAACCAGCTCTAGGTGTTGAACACACCTCGATATTTTCGGCTTCGTTTACTATTTCCTCGACCTGCTTGGAGAAGAATTCTAGTAACACCTCCAGTTCATCGTGCTCGTGCATGTCACGAGGAGTGCCATTTTTCTTATCCGTAAGATACATCGCATTCAAGTCCTCATCTGTACGTAATATTAGGGACGTGGCAGCAACAATGATCAAGACGAACCCTGTTCGAGAACTTCTTCTAGAGCTTCCTGAACCTAGATATGATAATGAATGGGCAAGGATAGGGGATATCAGCCAGAAAGTCATACCAAAGTTGCGCGATTCTTAAAGGCAGCGAGACGCCTCGAGTAATGAAGGAGTCGTTTGAACTTATCGTGGTTGATATCGTCCTCAAGCTCGGCCAGGAGTCCTCCAACAAGGTTACGGATAAAGACCATTTCGGCTTCGAGTGCGCTTAGAACGGAGAGAAGGATGGACTCTATCGCTCTGATAGATATTGAAGCAGATGGAGCAACGTTGTAGGTTAGAAGGCTATTACGCACCTGAATTCGTAAGGAGCACCGCTAGCCCGGGCTTTGAGATTGTGCTATAGAGAAGCTAAGCTGCTAAAGGGAAGAATCGCCGCACTAGCGTCGTACCTCGAGGTGGTATAGAAACACGGAGTGAAGTCTGGAGTCGTTTGAACCATACGTATCGAAGAGAACGACGGTATCAGCTTTGACGAGGGCGCGGATATGTAATATATTGATCTGGTGAAGATGAGCGAGAGATCTATTGGATGGGGGGTAATCGTTGTGAAGCTGACCAGAATGGCTTCTTTACGGATGAGAATGGTGGGAACCAAGTTTGGTATACGTGAATCTATTTTGCGCAAGTCACGGGGCTGGATAATAAACGTCAGCGGTGATGTAGCATGACGTTCTCGAGTGAATTGTAGCTTGACAGACTTACGTTCAAACGGTGTTCATTGCATAAATCCGACCTTTTGAACTGTCCCGAAATGCTCTTGACCGCACCTGGGGCGAAGCGATTACGTCGTAAGCAAAGGAGCGACGGTGGCGGACGGGAAAAACGCGAGACCTTTCTCGTCTATGATGGTGCCTAGGAAGTATTACGAACGTTGGTGGGTGCCGGTGAAGATGCGGGACATGGTGGGCCAACGTACAGCGCAGCATGAGGTCCGACGGGAGTCTGCTCTTCATGATTTTTTCGAGGATGGTGGCCTTTGCGTCCTCCTCGCTGTTGTGGGGAAGAGTTGGGCGATGAGCGGGAGCATGTTTGAACAAGGCATTCCAAGCGAGACGACGGGTGAAGACGAGGGCGCGGGGAGGGATGGACATTACCGTGACATTGGAAGAGCAAAAAAGGACAGAAAATAATTTCGACTGAATTACCTCATTCGATAAATTGAAACAAGAGGGGTTATCCCGGTCCTAATGTGATCCCTCAGGGGGTCGATGATCGGACAAACCCGAACTGGATCAGATGGAGATCACCTTGACTTCGTTCGTCCCTCACGGAACTAATTACAACACTCTACGCTCATTCCCAAACACTTTATCTTGCCATGCCTGGCGCTCCTCCGCCCCTCCTCACTCCCCCTCCCTTTACATCATGTCGTCAGAAACTAGACGCCTCCTCGAAGCTGCCATGGCCCTCTCTCAGCTCCTCAGCATCCACGCCATACCCCACGCCTTCCACGGGAACATACTCACTGCTGTCATGTCTGACAGCCCTCGTTGCGATGTCTGTCTCTCCTACACTCCACTGCCATCTCTCTCATCTTTCTCCACAGGAGATCTACTGCATCGTAGAGGGCGGCTCCTCGCACCCTTTCCGCCGCGTCCGTCAGGCGGTCGCAAACAGCGACTATTTCACGACTACACACTCTCCGTGGAGCAACCGGTACAGCAGTTTCAACTTCACCCGCGTCCCCATGGTTTGTAACGCACACTTGCACAGCCTACATGCCACCTATCGACGTCTCATACCTGCTATCGAGGTCAGCTCGTGCTGTTTGCTCCGCGCGCACCGTGCTCATCTACTCGCATATGCCCCAGATCGAAATATTACCAGCAGGGGAGCATGGCCCTCGACGGTTGGACACCTCCACGACCATGAATATCAAAGGAATACCCTTTTTGACTCTCTCAGAGTTTGTTCGAGACAAACTCAAAGCTTGGGCAATGCAAGTCCCCGCGCCTTTACGTACGCGGAACAGGATCAGCTGACCAAACAGGTACAGACGCGGCTCTGATCGCGACGCAAACGATATCGTTTACACCATCTGTCGATACTGGAATCGACTTGACATCAATCGTGTTCCAGAACACGATATGAACCAATTCGTCACATCGTACCGAACAGCAGCTCTCTCGTGGGCTGCCCTCAAAAGAAAATACGGCATGCGATAGCCTGCTCTCTGCTTGGAGATGTGGCCTCGAGATCGGGTTGCATGTGCGAGTGTGACTGCGTCACATCGGTCGTTGCTATCTGATCTGATGAACACGACCATCGGATGGCTTTCGCAAATTGTAATTGTACGCTAGCAATGCTGTACTCTATCACACTTCTTTGGCAAATCGACATGCAACCATCTCTGTTCGTGCGCCTATAGGACAAGCACCACTTGTAACATTGTTTGATTCCCATTCTGCAATCCTGACATCTGAAACCTGTTTGAACCTCGCACGTTAGGAATTAGTCCCCGACGGCTCGGATCCATCCATCCATCCTAGAGACACACAGTTAACGTTTCGACATGCGGAATTGAGTTTGCACGCTCGTGTTTCCGGCGCACCAGTCCAATTTCCATTTCTACTCCGCAACATCCTCCTTCCCTGGGCCACGTCTACCCAGGTATGGCAGTCCGGTGCGAATACCGCGGATGTGCTGTCGAGTCGGTGTATGTACAAGAGATAAATGGAGCGGGAGATCCTGGACGAGGTAAAGGGTAGCGCATTTAAAGGATGCCATAGATACTATTATGTCCGCCCTCCACGTACGCATGTCATCGCCCCACCATCGTCATGCATCGTCACAGCTCGGGATTAAGAGAGCCAACGTCCCCCTCGCTGGAGCTGTCTCTTGGAATCCGGGGTGTGGTTTACCCAGTCGGGGCCCGGTGTGGGGGCGGGGAACTGATGGGCCCCCGCATACCGTGTCAAATGGCAGTCTCTCGGCCGTCAAAGTGCGTTCACGGAGCTGCCAAACGGAGCGATACGGTGCTGGCATACCCTAGTACGTCTTGTCGTGAACGGGGATGGACGATCCGTCCTAGACTCGTGACCAGTCCGTCTATGAGGCAGGCCGTCGACACCACGAGTCTAGATCCGTCCCACCACAAAGCCCGATCATCATTACGATGGCGCAACTTGAAGGTCATTTTCAAACCCTCTTCAATGGGAACCATTCCTTCCTTGAAACCCGACGTCCGATTACTCAATGCCTCAACGTGTCCAAGGACCCTGACCAGGAAACCGGACACGCGTGGCTGACGTCCAAAACTGAAACGCGCGGGGTACGAGGGAAAGGAAAAGTGGCGACTTTTGAAGGGGATTCGCAGTGAGGCCTCGAGGTCTTGTGCGTCCAAGATCCTTCCTGAACCTGAGGTCCGATCACGGTTCTGATTCGGCGATCGAGCGACGCAACTGAAATGCTTGGCAAGAGTCATCTTTGCGATGACGAGCTGATGGGCTGCGGCATGTGACGTGGTCATTCGATGCTATCGGTGGTTTACGGAAACGCGTGGGCAATCACAGCCCATCGCCATCGGCTAGCAGGAGTGACACACCAGGGGGAAGAGGGTCGTCCTCGTTGCACGGATTAGCTTATCTCTCTGACTGTATCTCTGATCGCCTAGCTATCGTCTCTGGTCGACCCGGAAGCAGTAAAATAGGCGCACACCACACGAGATCTTCAACGAACCGAGTGCCGACGGCATGCACAGGTATCTGGGCTGTCCGTCGCATTGAGCCAGACGAAAAGGACCATGTTGTGACCCACGATGTGTATACCATTTGGTGTGATACGAAATGCACGTGCCTTATTACGGTCAGAAACGGTGCCTCGGACGTGATGGCCGAAACGAGAAGATGCACAAACGAGCAGGAGGGTGAAACCCAAGAGAGGCCTTGAGAATGTACCCACGCGTCCAATCACCGACCTCCAAGTCATACCGCATACCTATCATGGGCCGGCGGCCATACCAAGCCGCGCATGTCGGACGGCGCAACATGTCTCCAGATTGTGTGTGACGAGGTTGGGCATTCGTTCTCCCGAAACGAATGACGCGCGCGACGAGCCTAAGCCTTTTGAGATCAATGTGATCTGTAATCAAAGTGTGGGTTCCAGTGACTCGGAGGGTGGGTGCCCAGACCACGGAGATGAACGTGAACCCGTCTCCCGCGAAATTGCAACGCAGCCGACCCCGTGGCGTGGTCGACTGCAGCGTGAAGCTGTCGTGTGATGCCGTCGAGTGTCACAAGCGGTGCGTGTTTAGTCAAGATCAAGCGAGAGAAAGTCTGGAGGGTCGTCTTTTAAGGTTTGCGTTTTTCGGGCAAAGAATGGGAACCGATGAAGAGAAACTTTGCCTTGAGAGGGTTTTTTGCGGGCGTGCCTCGTGGTTAGCATGCATGGAAGAAACCCACTTGCAACTCCGTCGCCGACGGTCACAAAACGGCCCGGATCGAGGCTTACGTTACCCTGCGTCACACGGACTAGCCACGACGGTTGGTACTGCGAGTGGCACGAAAAACGCGTTCGTGGCGCAACTTGGATATATTATTGACGCGTCGACAATGGCACAACTGTTGAACCAAGCCTACCTCCCCTCTTTGACTCCGTCACTCTACGAGGCTCACCGGAGTCACCGCAGCTGCAGGTGCCTTTATCACCATCACGTCCTTTCTCGCCGCTGGGGCGTGCGAACGCAATCATGCTAGCACTGGCCCGGTGATCCTGCCGACCATGCCAGTAACCGGGAAGATGGCTGACAGCCGGACCGCAGTTTGGCGCTGCGTTATCATGATGCATCACGGGGGGGCATGGCGGTAGTGAATATGACACCGAAACGCCACAATCAACCACCGTTTGCAACTCAAAAGCCCCTCAGGCGGTTGAGGACGAGGGTATATATCTTCTACTTCTGATTGGCCAGCGACGCGAATTCAGTAGTGTCAAGATAACAACAACTTGAAGTTAATGCCCGCAGCCGTATGCGTCGACGACGGAAAAAATGTGGGCGAGACTTGATCAAATTTGACAAGAACGAATACTATGCTATGGATATGACCCGCCGTGACGGCGATCAAGGTATGAGACCAAAAAGAAATCGTGCCTTTCGCCGACGTTGATCGTGCTGTCCGCACAGGGTGCATTAAACGGGGCGGAAACAATATTGACTATAGAGCAAAAAATAAAGCCGAGTATCTGGACAATCCGTTGATGGTATGAGATTTCGTGGTCTCATTTTGCGCCAACTCAACCCCAAATCGATGAGACTCGTCCACCGAACCTCTGCAAGGCGTCGAATCACGTGGTTTTGCCCGTCCATCGCGTGTTTTGTCATGGCGGAACTCGAGAAACTGCATTTCTACTCCACGACGGCGCCGTCGTCGGCCTCGCACCAGCCCTACTTTCCTATGGATGTCTCAACGTCGCGTTCCTGGCGAGAACCGACCTCGCAGTGCGCCCTCGTCCCAACCCAGCCTTCGAACTTCTGACCCCGTCTGCATGGTCCACCGAGAAACTCATAGGTGTATCTGTAGGGTCCGACTCGGGGGATACGAGACTCAGAGTGCAGGATGCAGCGTCGTGACAACGTATGTATAAATTAGAGATAATACATTCCAGAGCGAGTACAGAGCGAAAAAGCACCGTCAAAACAAGGGTATAAAGGAAAACCATTAGACACCAATATGCACGTAGAGAATGCTTTGATCGAGTGGTACTTTCACGGTTTTCATCGTTTTGTTCAGTGCCTCCGCTGCCCGGGTATAGTCCAACCGACCAGACTCGTCCACCATATGCTTGTAAAACGTCCATGTGATTTTGTTTGTCTCATCGTCGTCCACAGCCCACATCGTCCCGATCACCGACTTGAACCCGACAAACTGCATCGCCGCCGCGAGGTGAATCGCCTCGTCCGGGCTTCCTTCATCTCCGACGGTCGTATGGCACGCTGACAGATACGCAAACTCGGGGTTCTGCAACTCGCATCCAATTATCCGCTGAATCGTAAAGTGTTCGTCGTGCAGAGCAAACGCTGATTTGAACGGTTGTTGT
>JBBPOD010000550.1:0-17221 GCA_038091255.1 Tylopilus intermedius | reverse complement strand
TCAATGCTGTGGCGATTCGCATCTTGGTCAACGTCCAACACCATCTCATGAGTGCCGACCCCGTCCCTCCTCCTCGGTACTCTCAGCATAATGATGTCCCGAGCGAATGCCCATCGGAGGACGCGTCCGGTCTCCAGTTGCTCATTGTACCAGCCCTGGATGGCATAAATTTCCAGAAGGGTTATGTTGGTGCCGAAGGGGAGCGCGCCGCCATGGAGGGAGAGGTCCACCTCAAGGGTGCCCGACCCGGCTCATGGAAGAAACTGTCAGTCCGCCCAAATCCTCCTTGCTGACAACCTGACCGAATCATCCGAAAAGGACTGTGTCCTTGCGCACGACAGAGTCCGCTCAAGGCCGGGACATTGAGCTCTACGGATATGAGATGGACGTGGCTTCATTTTCACTGGACACTTTCGGAACCATCCCCGCCTCGTTCCCGTTCGCCATACCACTCATGCCAGACGTGCCACAATGCGTCCACACCCTTCACTCCTCAGTGAGGAACGTGCTCAATGCGACGCTACACCCGGTAGATCCGACGCTCTCCCCTATGTCAAGGGAGTTATTGGTACACACGAGACGCTATACTTCACACACACATTCCGTCGCGATCTCGCCTGAGAAGCATGTCATCCACCATCCGGTCCGCGTGGAGGCAGAGATACCAAAATCCACGTTTTTCGCGGGGGAACCGATTCCTGTCTATGTGACGATGCCACCGCCACCTCGCCAGCTTGTCCTCGAAGGTGGACTTAGACTCCGGAACGTCAAAGCGGAGCTCCTTCGGGTGATCAAGGTCAAGCGTTTCGAGGACTTGGAGCGCGCGCCCCCACAGGAACGGCCAGCACCTGACATGGACGACTCTCCACTCGAGGGTCCTTCGTCCGCAGCACTTTCATCGGTCGTAGAGAAGCCAAGCGATCCATTGGCCTCTGCTGCATACACAACGATCCTGTCTCGATCTGGGGCATCTTGCAGGTTTCATATCTCCAAACCCGTTCGCCTGCGTTTCATTTTACATCAAGCCTCTCCGTCGGCTTCCCCATCTGATCGTCCACGGTTTCTAGGTGAAGGGGATTACGCCTACGAGGGAAGTGACCCACACTGTGTCTCCATCACGCAGACGACACTGTTGCACAGCATATCGTTCTTGCTCAATGTCAACACGTCGTTTGTTGACACCGCGAGCAGGACCGAGACGCTGTACACGATTTCCATCCCTATCAACATTATCCCACCCCCCGCTCCACTACCCGAGGTCGAGGAATCGGTGGACACAGCATATCAAAAGAAGCATGACCGTCCACCACTTAGGACCGTGCGAGAAGAAGACACCGAAATATCTGCCCCTCTGTACCACGAGGGAGAGGCTGGCCCAAGCTATACACACCACGGAGCCCCTCCTCCATTTGAAGACAGAGATGTTCCTCCGCCGCCGTTCTGCCTATCAGAAGCATCCACGTCTTCTGGTCTGCCCACGTTCCAGGAGTCAGAGAACGAGATATACATCCCTACCCACACGGAAGAGCATTTCGCTGCTCCCGTGGCAGAGCCGCTCATAGTCGGTGAAGGGGTCGTGTTTGGCTTTTCCTCTTCCCAACAGTTTGATGGCCACACTGATCCACTACACCGGACGTCGACCCCCCCGCCATCTGTCGAACAGGCAGCCCAAGATCCCGAATTCATCGAGTTTGTCGATCTTTCTCAACCATGTCGAGGTTTGGGACTGATCGTGGAAGAGCAACCGCCTCCGCCTCCGCCTTTAGATGATCCATCTGACCCACCCCCCTCGATAGATTCCGCGTTTAGATCACCGACATCGCCTGGCCCTGTGCAGACCAACGGTACACCTCACCATTCGTTCACTCGTGATCACCACTCCTTGTCAGAGGCTGGTGAAGTCATGGATCAAGGATCGACTCATGTATCTGCGCCCCCGCCGTATCTGACGCCAAATGAGCAAGAACAGACGGCACGGCCGCCACCTTATGTAGACTTTATTCCTCCACACGATAGTGATCGTCGATGAAACGTCGTCGTATATACATTCGGGTGTCTTGTGCTGGGTGTGGCAGCTTAGGCGAGAGCTGATGACGGTCAATTGAGATTAGAGAAGTAATTACAAGGGGGCGGTTGGGAGGGTGTAATCATGTACGTCAAGAGTTCATGTAATGAATCATGGTGATAAAGGACAAGATGGTAGTTTTCCAAAACGAAAACAGATGAATAGCTCAACAGTTGCAAGCCTCCTTGGCTTTCGCCTGGTTTTCCTCCAAGTTGACAGCACCGTCTTGTCGTGAAGCACCGGCGCGATCACCTGCGGCGCCGTTTCTACCTGCACCGCGATTAGAGGCCAAGATGTGCTCGATTGGTATTTTCTTTGCTGTATACGTGGTTAGTCTGGACGGGGGAGAGGCGAGGGAATGAGCGAACCGATTTCCGTGAAGATCTCTACGATGCCCTCTCCGGTCTTGGCACTGGTCTCGAAGAAAAGCAAGCCAGCCTCTGTGGCATAGGCTTGGGCTTCCTCACGGGGAACCTGTCGTAGTGATTCTTCGCCAGCGGCTGCGCTGGGTGCCTCTCCTGGTGTCGCTGTGGCATCATCTGCCTCGTCTTCAGACTCAGAAGCAGGGGATGGGGCTTGAGGTGACGCAGAAGGTTGTACCAAGTCTACTTTGTTCCCTGCGAGCGCAATGACGATGTTTGGGTTGGCTTGTCTTTGCAGCTCCTTGACCCACGACTTGGCCTTCTCGAGACTGGATGCTTTCGTGACATCATAGACAACGACGGCAGCCTGAGCGTTGCGGTAGTACATGGGCTGTAAAGATGGGACGTGGTCAGGATAGATGTAGCGAGAGCGGGGGACGGACTGACGGCGAGGGAATGAAAGCGCTCCTGGCCTGCGGTGTCCCAAATTTCATAGCGGAGGACACGGTCTTCTAGACGGCATTTCTGGGTCAGAAACGCAGCGCCGATGGTGGGCTCTTTGTTGGGTTGGAATTCGTTGGACACCTAGGATATGTGGTTAGCCGGGGTGAGGCATGCTGTGAGGGTGGACCCACGAATCGAAGGACTACGGAGGACTTTCCAACGGCGGCCTCGCCTGGTTGGGGTTGGTGTGAGGTTGTGAAAATGAAAGGGAGATGTACATACCTAGAAGGACGAGCTTTACCTGCACAGACTTGTCCGTTGGGGCAGCTGAGGCCTGTTCTGCCATTGTCGTCGACGAGAAGAGTGTCTTGTTGTTTGCGCTTGTGTTCTCTCTCCCGTCATGTACGCCGTCAATCATCACCCCCTAGTGCGTAGTAGTGGTACATGATCTGCTTGGTCTCTCTCATCCTTCAAACAGAACCCACTCGACTTCTTATTACATGCCGCTATCGTATACCCAGACAAGCTTGCTCTCGCGCACCCAGACGTCAAGACCCCCGCGTTCTACTCATACAGTATCTGGTAGTCTTTTTGTCCTCTTTCTTTGCTTCTATTCACATGTCGCAGGGCTCAGCGCGTCCAGAACTTGGCTTATGCCCTCACACAGGCAGGCATACGCCCAGGCGATCGTGTAGCAGTCCTGGCCCCCAACTCGTGAGCACCTTGTCGTGTCACTTCGCACCCACAACTGAACCCCGTCTCTGCAAGCCCTATGATTGCAGGTAAACAGCTTCCTTGGTTTCCTCATGCCCATTGACTCGCGTTGTAGATGCTCACTTTGGCGTTCTTGCTGCCCGCGCCATCCTTACCCCCATCAACACACGCCTAACTGCGCCGGAGATCGCTTACATCCTCGACCACAGCCAAGCCAAACTCATACTCGTAGACCATGAGTACTTGCATCTCATACCCAACGCTAAAGTCACGACCATCGTTTGCAACGATACCGGTAGACCAGGCGATCCCTACGAAGACTTTTTGAGCGCAGGCCGCAAGTTCAGTCGCGAGAAAGGCTGGGCTGGGCTCGGTTCCGAACCGAACGAAGATGCCGCCGCAGTTCTGTGTTATACGTAAGATTTCATCCATTGATATCGCCCATGACCCCAACTCATGCCCCATCTTAGTTCGGGCACAACTGGCAGAGTGCGCTCAGTCATATCTACTTCTCTGTCGGTCACCTGATGTCGCTTTAGCCCAAAGGAGTCATCACAACCCTGCGAGGTTAGTGTTCCTGCCTCCCAATGCATCCGCTCAGCAGCCAAATTCCATGCTTCAGGATCCTATCTTGCAGCAATAGCCAACGCTTTTGAGGCGAGGTAGGTATTCACTTTGATCATTAGACAACGATGTCGAGTTTTGTCCTTGAGGATCAACCGCGAGTCACGCTACCTATGGTACTGCACCCATTTTTCGCTCTGAACCATGTCAAATTGATTCATTCATTGCAGGGTTCTCCCCATGTTCCACGCTGCAGGGTGGACGTACCCTTGGGCCAACGTGTTTGCGTGTGCAACTCAGGTATGTTTTTATCGTGCGAGTCCCGTTTCTCATTGACATTCCCGCATAGATCACCATCCGACAAGTCAACTATCCCCAGATTTGGAATCATCTACTCAATTCTGGTGTCACACACTACTGCGGTGCACCCACGGTCCAGGCATGTTTCTCTTTTCAGCACGTCATCACCCCATCATAACAAGTTTGAACTAGATCGGAATTATCAACGATACCGCCAAGCAACCCTTACAGCAACCTGTTACTGCCATTATCGCTGGTTCTGCGCCCACCGCTCAGTTGATCGGTCAGCTAGAGCAAATTGGTATCAAACCTGTCCATGTATACGGTCTCACGTGAGTTTCACTTCAATGTCTTTCTCGCTGTCTGACTGAAGATCCCATGACCAAGCGAGGTGCGCTAGTTGGTTACTTTCCAGCTATTACCTCTTACGTTGGTCGCAGACTTATGGACCGTTCACGCGGTGTTACGATCAACCTGCCTGGGCATCGTTATCACTGGAAGATCGTGCAAAGCTGATGGCGCGCCAGGGTCATAGCTTTGTCACCGCTCAAAACGTCCGAGTCGTGTATCCTCCTAGGCATGAAGATGATCAAGAACTCATTGACGTCCCCTGCGATGGAACTACGGTGGGTGAAATCGTGACGCGAGGCAACATCGTCATGAAAGAAGTGAGACATACCATTCGTCAGATTTCACGTTCTTACATATATCGCACAGTATTTCAATGACCCCGAAGCTACCCGCAAGGCATTCAGAGGAGGGTACTTCAACTCTGGTGACCTTGCGGTGATGCATCCCAACGGTGTTGTACAGATCATGGATAGAAAGAAGGACATCATTATCTCTGGCGGAGAGGTAAGTATGGTAGTGTCGATTTTGTGACGTCATTACTTATACTACGATAGAATGCATCGAGCCTTGCGATAGAACTGGGTGAGGCATATTTGTCCATCGTGTCGCTATGCCGACTTATAGTATCTTAAAGAACTTGCGAGCCATCCGCATGTTCTCGAGGTGTCGGTTGTGGCAAGGCCCCATCCAAAATGGGGTGAGCGTCCCATGGCCTTCGTCATCCTTCGACCGGACTATGTTCAGACGTGGGCTGGGGATCACGCGGGATTCGAGGTAGAGTTGAGGCGCCATGCGCGTGCCTGCTTGCCAGGGTTTGCCTGTCCTGAGTGGGTGCAAGTGGTTGACAAACTCCCGGTAAACTGGTTCAGATCGATCCATCCGGACATATATTTATGCCCAATGTTTATAGAAAACATCCACCGGCAAGATCTTGAAAACTGATCTACGGAAGATAGCCGCAAAACTATGAGATAGTGGATTGTGAATGAGAGATAGGTATCATAGGTATCTGCGAGTGTTCGCGGTATGACCAAATATATAGTGGATATGGATGTTGTGAAGGACGTGTCGAACATTATGTGGAGGAATATGAGTACGCGCCTATACGTCAGGACAGAGTCTCAGTACCCTGAAAATACCACCATTGCGCTCGCATAAATAGAGGTCGTCACCGGTGCGTCCAAGAAAGATGATTTCGTCAACAAACTCTGCGTCGCTGTCATTGACTGCAATGAAGTCGCCCTTGGACTGTGGTTTTCCCGGGGGATGGCTCGCCTTTCTTCCCAAATACCCAGTCTTTGCTCTTGCAGACAGGGCACTACCGCTGGTGGAAGGATTGAGAGGAGTCCCTATCTTCCACACAAAAGACTCCCGTCTGTTGACGTTCGAGGGTGGGGGAAGGAAATATGGCAGGACGCTGCGTGATTCGTCCGCTGGTTTGAGCAGCGCGTCCCCGAGGTCTAGTACTTCCAATCCTCCTTGCCGCATGGCAACGAGGACAGAATGCTCCTTGACGTCGAAAGCTTCCAGTCTCTTGATGTCGCCCATTCGCGGAGTATTCGGCTTCGAATTGGCCTCTTCGTCCGCACTCCACAGGAATTTTCCTCGGAGGACGGAACGTCCGCGGGCGTCAACGATAGACGTGCTGTGCCCACCCCGAGAAGAAAAGAACAACGCGGGTGGGCCGAAATGCCGGGGTTGAACAAGTAGAGAGATAGGTGGAAGCAGGGGTTTGGACGCCTCGGAGAGCGGTGGCGAAGGTTGAGTTGGGAATGATGAGGCCGATCGGAACGGGTGAACTGGGTCGACACATTGTTGTCTGAGGTCTCGGAGTAAAATATACTCATCGTCCTCCTCCTTGCGGACGGGTAGATCGGGCGGAAGCATCCCATCTTTGTACCAAGCTTGCATCAAACTCGCTTTCCAAGGTCCTGAATCGTTGTGAACAAAAAACTTTCGGATCATACCGGAAGACATGGCGTACCATGAACAGTACCCTTGGGATCACGATAAAACCATCTGGAAGGAGGCGCTGGTGCTGGCATGGGTAAACCTGGTGGACTGAACTGAGTAGATGCAAGGTTTCGACCATTCCCGTATGTGTCTGGTTCATGCTCAGCGCGATAATCGAGGAAATCAGGATAGGTCGGAGGTATGATATAATCGTCAGCGATAGTAGCCAAAGGTATCTTTGGCGCAAACGACAACTGCTGAAATGTTGTGTAAGGTCCAACTTGGGCGGAAGCGAGGGCGACCAATTCCTCGGCGTGCGCTAGAGCAGAATCGTGTGGGCCACCACTTCCCGTTGGCGTGCTGACTGCCTCGGGGAGATGTGGGACAGAGTTGTTACGTGAAAGTGGTTCCTGGCCTGATGAGACGGTAACGCCAACGGTGAGGCTCACGTTGTTGTCTTCATCTTCCACAACTTGTGGATCGGTATCAAAAATGTCAGTCTGCCCATTTCGGATTTCCCTAACCCTCCGCCGAGCAGCCCTTCGTTCAGCGCGCCCTATACGGACTTCCCTCACCCTCACGGTGGCAGGTTCCAACCCAAAGACATTTTGTGAAAACACCAAAAAGACCTCCACAAGATCATCGCCCTGCAATTGTAGCTCCAAAGACTTCGGAGAATCCGGGAGAATAAAAGTCCGGGAGAGGCCAAGGGCTGTTCTGTAAGTGCCAGCGAACAATTCCACCTTCTCACCGTTTTCCCCGCAGAGAATAGCCAAGAAACTACCGCAGGGTTAGAAAGGCAAAAGTCACAACGCGTTCATCCTACCTTTTTCTCTGAGTCTCCACTGCCTTAATTAAGAGGGATCCCTTGGTTCCAGGGAGTTTGACATATTCTAATTTTGGGGGAGGTGCTTGCGGAGTCGGTGAAGATTGAATATTCTTTTTCGTGTCCACATCGACGTTCTTGAGCACAAGTGTCTGCGGTCGATTGTCTGACCTGCGGGAGCCAAACGCGGCACTGAAAAATCGCGGGAAAAGACGGTGTTGTGGTGCTGACTCTTGTATGGAAGGAACCGGAGGAACTGGGGGCATAGAGCCAACGAGTGGGGGACGCGAGCTTCCAGAAGTAGATGGCCGAGGGCCAACACCGGTTACAGTCCCCGAGGAACGTGTGCGAGTTGAGTGTGAACGCGTCAGAGGTCTTCCTTCACCTTCAGGTATCGTTGGAGAAGCTGGTGATGCAGGAGAACCCAAAGGTGTATCGTTAAGGGAAGGGGATGTCCTCATATCCTGGGACCCAGTAGGATTAAAAATATTACCAAGAACAGACCAACGCCGTCGTCTCCTTTCTGGTCGACTGGAGATGCTATGACTGTGGGAAGAAAGGGCATCTAGGAAGGAAGATGTCGCAAGGAAGCCATCTTCGCCCGTCGAAGCATGGATCAGGATAGGCTCCTGAGCTTGAGTGGTGCCTGCGGGAGGTAAATCAGGGAGCCTGCTTTCCAGCAGGGCTTGGACAAGCGTGATCCGTTCAGCAGGAACACTAGCAGTGTCGTCGTCATCTTCATCGGCATCCACATCAGGAGGGAGCTGTTGTGGGGTTTCATGAGAAGTATTGATGGCATTAGTTTGGTTAACGTCAGAAGGTGAGGTTTGCAAAGTCTGGTGTAATGTTAAGATAAACTAGTGACGAGGGAGATGATCAATTGGACATACAGAACCCGCATTCGTGCGGGAGATATTTAAATCGAGATTGGGTGGACGATTCCTCCTGTGAGTCTGAACTGTATGGCTGCGGACTGGAAGTGCAGCGGCCGTGCCACTCATGGGATGTCGATGATCATTGTCCCTTGGAGGTGGCATGGAACTTGTCCTCTCATCCAATGCTTGGCTTCCACTTGCCCCTGCCGTTAGCATGTCAATGGCTTCGTCGTCGCTAGCTTCAAGCCAGTCAGAGTTCTTTGATACATCCGGGGCATTTCGAGCGATGATAGTGGGTGACGTTGAAGTGGAGAGGGGTGGAACGGGAGGGACGACGACCAAAGAGAGTGACGACCGCCTGGAGCGGGCTACATTGACTGAGACCGATGACCGCTGGCTTTGCAAAGGAGGGCGACCATCCGGCGTACAGGTGTAAGGAGGGGGCAGGCCCACAGGAGGAAGTGAAGAGCGTGGTTGGATTGTCGGTGGCCGTGGTTTCTTTGATGGAGCAGGACTGGAGACTGGTGACGATCTCAAAGGAAATTTACTATTCTGTTCCATGTCGGCAATTGGTGGAGTTGATAATGATAATTTGGCCCGTTTTTCTGACGAATCCCGTTGGTCAATGCTCAAGTTCCCAGGACCTGTCTTCTTGGACTCTTCTTTGCGTGACCGTTCTCGTTCTCTACGGACCTCGACATCTATGCGCCACTCCACAGCTTTCTTAACTTCCTCCAAAGCGTATACTCGGACACCATCCCTGCGACCGGCTATGGCTACCAATACCCCACGATGCTCCATGACGACGACGCTTTTAAATGCGACTCTACGTACAAGAGCATATGGCTGAGGAGCCGGTGGGGAGACGAGAGGGAGCACGTCCAAGCCTTGTGCATGACAGAGAAGGAGATAATGGGGAGCCAAAAAGGCCCCGTTTGCGGGTGGAGAACTGAAGTGGGAAGGGGAAAGGTCTGGAGTGATCGCGGTTAACGAGAGTCCTAGCTCGGTGAGAGTTGGCGGAGGTAATGGAGGGGGTGGCGTCGGTGCGCGGGTGGGGGGAGGAGAGGGTATCCTTGATCCTGTGTCGGGTTGGACGGCGACAGGTGTCGATGGCCGTTCTTCATCGGTCGGGGGAGGGCTCGCTGAAGTGATGGTGTCACGACGATGAATGAGATTTGAGAAAAAGCCGGAAAGACGATTATTGAAGCGCGTTGGCTAGAGCAGAGGTTAACGTTTCTGGGGCAGGAGAGAAGGGAAATTTACCTCCATGGTTGAACGGCGCCTGGTGAGGCGATCTCTTGCCGGATCTGCTGAGACGGAGGACGACTGAGTATACAACTGAGAGGGTTGGGTTGTATGGGAATCAGAGGCGGGGGGAGATCGGGCGGTGGAGGGACGCTGTGGGGGAGAATGGATGGAAGCAACATGGCCCACTGGGAGACTGTGGATGCTGGTAGTTTCTGGGTGCGCACGGGTGGTGTCGGGCGGGGCGGGATCCTTTGGGAGTGTGGGCTGGTTATTTGATGGACCTGGATCGTCGTCGGCATGACCGTCGACGGCGAGCATGGCGACGGGGACGCCAGCGCAGCTCAGTGTCGGTGGGAGAGGTCGATGAAGAACGACTTCCGTGACCCCGACTGGAAATTCCCATCACGTGATAAAAATGACACGTGACATAGTGCCTCTCGGTATCCAGGGCCGACTCGGAACGGTCTCGCTCCACGATGAACTTGTCGTCTGCTGTCGCGCGCCGATGCGCTCGTGCTCGCTTGCTTTTGAGATCTGCTCACACCGGAACACCTTCCTTTGCTCATCTGAATACAGTCACTCCAGAAGACATCGCTCACTTGGCAAGCCTTCTCCCTCCAAACGCGATCCTCTCCACACTCCCCCCAACCTCGCACTCGTCCGATGACCTCGCTCCTTACAATGTGGACTGGATGGGAAAATACCACGGACAAGCAGCCGCCGTCTTGCGTCCCCGCACAACCCAGCAAGTCGGCGACATTGTCAAGTTCTGTGCCAGTCGTCGTATAGGCATAGTTCCACAAGGCGGAAACACTGGCCTCGTCGGGGGCGGTATCTCATTACAGAAAGAGATCGTCCTCAGCTTGGGAGCAATGAACAATGTTCGTTCTTTTGATCCCGTATCTGGTAATGTCCTAGATTCACCTTCATATCCCGCGCGATATTCAACCTTTCCGCTTTTTTTTTACCGTAGGTGTCTTGGTCGCAGACGCGGGGTGCATCCTAGAATCTCTCAGCGACCACATTGCACCACACAACCATATCATGCCTCTCGACCTCGGTGCCAAAGGAAGGTTCGTGTACCACGTCCTCCGTATCTCTGAAACTCATTCCCTCAAGTTGTCAGATAGGTGGAAACCTTTCCACGAATGCGGGAGGCCTCCGGCTTTTGCGGTATGGGTCCCTCCACGGCACCGTACTCGGTCTCGAAGTTGTCCTCCCAGACGGTACTGTTCTTGATCAGTTGTCCACTTTACGCAAGGACAATACAGGTACGTCCAAGCCGCGTACAAAGCGAGCCCTACCATAGCATTGCGAATACAGGTTACGATCTCAAGCAGTTATTCATCGGTGGAGAGGGAACGCTCGGTGTGATCACGGGTGTCTCAATTCTCACCCCACCGGCTCCCCAGGCGTCCAACAATATCTTCTTGGCTCTCCCGCACTTCCGAAACGTCCTTCCGCTGTTTCAGACGGTGAAGCGTCAATTGGGCGAAATATTGTCCGCTTTCGAATATATCGACCGCACCGCCTATGATATGGGCGTTGAGCATGGCCTAGGTCCCATCCTAGATCCGGAGGAAGTCGGTGATGCACAGTGTTTCGTTCTTGTCGAGACAAGCGGAGGGAACCAAGAACACGACTCAGAGGTAATTTTATCCAACCATGTCAGGCGGCCGCCGACTGAATCCCAGGGACGCCACCAATGACAGAAACTGAACAACTTGCTGGAAGGTTTACTGTCAGCTGACGAGCCTCTCATCTACACTGGCACTCTGTCGCAGTCTCCGAGTCAATTTGCCTCACTATGGGCATTCAGGGAAGGCCTGACGGAATGCGTGCAAAAGGAAGGGAAGCCGTACAAATATGATCTTTCGGTTCCTATCGCAGACTTTCAAAGCGTTGTGGACACTCTCCGCGAGCATCTCATCTCAAAGGGACTCTACGGCGATCATGGTATTTCGAAAGTGATGGGATACGGACACGTCGGTGATGGTAAGCATTCCCGCCAGTGATGTTCGGATTTCACTAAAGTACTCTTTACAGGGAACATTCACATAAATGCCATCGCGAAACATGGTTACCGTCCTGAGCTGGAGGTAGCCCTCGAACCGTTCATTTATGAGCTTGTTGGTACGTTCTCCGAGGCTTCGCATTCCATAGATTGGCCAGGCTGATTACGTACTTGCGGACAGCTTCACACAAAGGCTCTATCTCTGCAGAGCATGGTATCGGATCGATGAAGACGAGCGCGCTCCATTACTCGAAAAGTAATGTGAGCATAGAGTGGATGAGGAGAATCAAACAGGTCTTCGATCCACTCAACATCATGAACCCCGGCAAGGTCTTGCCGTCGTCGGTATGATATATTCCATTCCAATTCCTGTCATGTAGACCGCCGGCATTCAGAGAAATATATTGATTACGATTGGATGCCATTGACTCACGTGAGTGTACGGTGACTTCATCGATGAGCACATGCAACCTGGTTGCGATTCAAACGAGTGTCGATGACGCAACCTCTGAAAACATATATAAGGCCAAGGTTGTCCGACATCGCCCTCAGCATCCTCTTCACCACATCCTTCTACATTATCTCGAACATGGCAAACCTTGGAAACGTAAGTACGCCGCCCTACTTGGAGAACCTATGCTGACATGCTGCGCTTAGGTCGCCGGTGGCCACAGTATGAGACTCAACGACGCGATATGAGCAGTGGCTGACTGACATTTGCAGAGGCTACGCTCGCAAACCCCAAAGTCTCTGAGGAGGCCAAGGAGCACTCGAAACAGGTGCTTGGAGAGATGGAAGGTCGCGGCGAGCTGCCCGAGCAGCAGAGTAGCGGCCAGGAGGGAAAGAATGTTGGTAATGTCATCGGCGGTCACAAGGTTCGCGTCTCGGTCAGAATCAGCGTGACAATTCGCTGACTGTCCGCAGGCTACGTTGAAGAACCCCAACGTCTCGGAGGAAGCTAAGCAGAACTCCAAACAGGTGCTGGAGGACATGGATGCTTAAAGGTGCACGACAAGAGTACTATTGTAGGTTAATTGATTCAGCGTATCCGAGAATGTATTGGGCGTTCGTCATCGTGAAGCTCGCGTTTTTATTTCCTGAGCAAGATGAAGACGGGGTCGCCAAGAACAATGCCCGCCATATGTCGAAAAGATCCTGTGAGCGACAGCAACAAACCTCCGAACGATGCGTATACGGTTCTGCGCAAAGTCTAAGTACTCCGTTCAATGCAAGTTAGAGCTTACCGACACTATCTCTCCTCCTCCATCGAACTTGTACACCTACCGCAGCTCGTTCACTCAGGCCTGTCTTCGCCATGATTCACTCACCTTGCCATACATCACGTAGTCATACTCCTCCTCGAGTCCTTTCACACCTTTCCCATCCGGCCGCCAGATATTTCTATCCTTGTCTTCTGTTTCAGCATTATCACCCCCTCCGGACGGAATCAAGGAGGAAGCAAGCGCCATTGCAAAACTTTGACCTTCGGCGAGAGGGAACAGCTCGACGTTGTAATCTAGAGTCATATCCATGTCGTGATTTTTTGAGCGTGCGTATAGCCGGGACACTGTCAATCCGAGTCGAATCAGTATGTTGCCGACCTCTGCGCGAGTCAACACGAGTTCCTATATACCTCTGTCGAATTTCTTTCCCTCCTTGTCGATTCCATTGATAGTGAATATGTCATCAAAGACGATGTTGGACGAGGCTGACGACATGGTTTTGTTTGAGTGGATCGCTGTCAACAAGTGATGTGTCCTTGTTATCCACGGTCTCCATCATTCGACACATCATATCTCAATGTAAAATCCGTCCTCTTTATCGACCTGCATCATCATCACTCTTTGTGACACTAGTGGCCCAAACACCCTCGTATTCTGTTCGACCGAGGGATGGACACCCCAGCAACATTGAGACGGGCTTCGCCTGCACGGAAAGCGCTTCTTGCGACCTTCAGCGTTCGGCGGCACTTGCACTTCTGAGGAGCTCATGCGCGTTACTCGAACGGTGAGTAGCACAGTTTCACGTCTACGTGATTCGCAGATAACGTGCCCGGGGTAGAGTTGAAAACGAAACTGCAGTAACTTTGCCTATTTGACTGCACAGATTCAGACGTACGTATAATCGCATCCCGCACAAGGCCTCTTCCTGGCGTCACCACCTCTGTCCAATGCATTCCTGTGTCTTGCCCACCCCGCTTCCGGAATAGCTCTATTTTCTTGTCGCAGCGATGGCCAATCCGAATTGTATGTCCAAACTTAAGACTCAAAGTCGCTTTTCCCGGAGCGAATGGGTAGATCTGATCGACGAGTAGGCGAGCTTGGCATTTAGGCACCCCATCGTCATGTTCGAAACATCACCGCGAGTAACCCCCTGCTCTCATGTTCTTACCGTAAGCAGAATTAACACAATTAACACACATGCTACGCCAAGCGTTAATAATAGAGCAAAAACCGTCTGCCTTGGAGATGCGATTTCGACGTCCTCATTTTGTTCCGGCGCATATCAATTACGATCGTTGTGGTCATCCGTCTGAAATGCGCGTGAAGTGTATTAGCTAGAAATCATGGTCTCATCCGGTGAGGAGGGCCTCTTCCACCGAAAGTACAATAGAGCGTATCGCACCACATGTGAATAGCAGGTACGCGTAGATTCAAATGTGCGCTTGGAAACTCACTGCTACACGTACGTGTACAACACATTTGCATCGCTCCTGGGCAGGGTTTCTACAAGCGCGAAAAGTATGTCCCAAAAGTGCTATCTCGTAAAACTTCACTGGAGACTCTTCACAGACCACACATGTTCTGTTTCCTCTGCAGAGGTAAATGTTTTGTTGTGAAGTGCTGGGATGCACAGTAGGTGTGATAGAGTGGTACAATACGGTGGGCAATTGAATCTGGAGAAAGAGTGTAACGGACGACGAGCTGGGTATCAGCCATCGATAATCTGAACGGGAAAAGGTTACAATCACTATGATAACTCGGTATCCTCTTGTTGTTTCTCCTCCTTTGTGACTCCATCCGTATTCCCAAGACCAGGCAAGGCTATTTTCCAAGTACCTCTTGAAGTGAGTACTCTGCGGACTTGCTGCTCGATAAGTTCATGTAGCTTTGGGACATCTTTTAGCAGGGCTCGGCTACCCATGAGTGAAGTGGTCCTCAAATTAAGAGTAAACTCTGAAGGGAAAGATACCGTCAAGACGGGCTCGGATGCAACGGGAGACGGTGGTGTAACAATAACCTTAGAAAATTCCATGAACGGATGAAACAGGCCATACGAAGGTGGCTTACGGATGACTCGAACGAATCGAGGGATATTGTGAGCGAAACAGGAAGCCGTGCAAAAGACGACATGGGGTAGTTGAATAGATAGGCAGTGGAGAGCGATATTGAGATGGTGTCGGCGTAATACATATGAAACTTGACGGACTGTGACACGTTAGCGCCCGAATGGGATACAGTATAGAATACAGACGGTCAAAACGCCAGTTTCCCCCGTACCAGCCACGAAGTGGGCATTAGACAGTAGTGGAGCTGAGCTTCCAAGGTCCACCGCATGTATAGTAATGTGATCCTGGCACAAATATTGATCAGGGAGAAAAGACAAAACAATGAGACAGCGGTACGAACGAGGAAACTACGAGGGCGGATTTTGTTGGCATACTCTTCTATTCGAGCTCGGGCCACCTCGTTTCCGTCGGATCCCTCTAGTCCGTTTTGTAGTTTTGCACGGTAGACGTCTGCTACCTGCTCGGAGTTGTGAGTCTGTACCGAGAGGTCGTGGCACGCTGAGTGGACGGACCTGCCGGGCAAGGAGGTTGAACCAATTGGCCGACTCGGCGTCGTCTGGGGAAGCATTAGCTTCAGGCGTTGGCGGACATGCTCGTGCTGAAGTGTCCGGCTTGGGAAAGGGATGGAAAATTGGTGTTTCTGGTCGGTCAGCCTGTGGGAGGAGGAAGAGGTATTTGAGGACGAGGGCGAGTATGACGAGGATGGATAACTGTCCGAGGAGGAGGCCCTGGGTGAAGGTTGGAGTTAAAGAAAAGATGTAGTTGTTACCCATGGTCGGGCGAGGTGGACGTCACCGCGATCCTCCGATATGGTCGATCCTGTATTCGTTGCGTGGCCAGATGCTCCCCTCACAAGCTCACTCGTCCACACCGCCGTCGCCGCGCTAGACCAATCAATCCCCGTCCTCTCAGCTCTCCCTTCGCCGCCGCCACCGACTCTCATCCAATGGGCTAGCTACGACTGCATCGACCACATCCTCACAGCTTCTCAGCCGAACCATGTCTTGTCTTCTTCCTACACGATCAGAAAGGCGCTCATACGAAAGCACTTCCTGGCCCGGTGCATCCAGTCCTATCTCGTCAAACGCCCCGGTTCATATCTCGCAAAAGCCATACCCCTCACGTGGGACATCGATATAGCCCATGCAGATGAATTGGATGAAATATGGACCGATGAGCTTTGGGACCTCGGCGAGGTCCTCGATGCCAATGGCGGTGAGACCAAGCGGTGGTTCATTCTCAAACCAGGCATGGCCGACAGAGGGATGGGCGTCAGACTTTTCGATAGCAAAGATGCCTTGGACGCTATATTTCAAGAGTTTGACTGCGATCCTGATGACGACGAGGCAGACGAATCAAACACCTCTGTCATGACTTCTCAGCTTAGGCATTTCGTCCTTCAGGTATCACTTATGTCGATACAATGGATATCCAGACTGAGCGCACATTCCAGGAGTATATTTCTACTCCCTTGCTAGTCGACCCAAAAGAGGTCCCCCTGTCGACGACTGCTCAACCGCCACGCGGTCTGCAGGGCACTAAGGTTGTTGTGTTTTTCGCATTTTTACGTTTCAACTGACATTTATCTCTCAGTTTCATCTGCGCACATACGTTGTTGCTGCCGGCGCTCTCAGAGTGTTCATGTATGAACGCATACTTGCACTGTTCTCCGCTGAGTCGTATCGCGCACCTGCGCGCTCCGACCTTCAACTGACCATTTCCCTCACACCCCACCTAACCAATACCTCTTTGCAAAACCACCGTGGCGAAGAGAACGTGCGTCTTTTAGACGAGTTGATCGGGTGTCATATATTGTCTGGCGGCGAAGAGTCGAAAAAAAACGTGTTAAACACCGTAGACGTCACTGAAATCAAGCAGCAGATAGCTGATGCTCTCTCAGAAACATTCAGGGCTGCCCTCGACCAACCAATCCACTTCCAGGCATGATAATTCACTCCTTCTGGTCCGACTGGGTCATCTTATTCTTGTTCTCTATCTCTAGCCGCTACCAAATGCTTTTGAGCTTTATGGCGCTGACTTTCTAGTTTCACACGAACCCGGTGGTTTCCAAGTCAAGTTATTGGAAATGAATTCTGAGCCCGCCATCGAACTCACTGGGCCACGATTGACTTGGATCTTGGAAGATCTCTTCCAGGCTATCGGGATTGTTTGCATACAGCCCTTTCTGCAGAGAACTAGCTACGACGGAAAGGGTG